>LOND01000906.1:26577-43868 GCA_014220965.1 Paragonimus kellicotti | reverse complement strand
GACACGGACACAAACTGGAACTTATTTAGAGCGTTTGTGACCAATCAGAAAACAAGGTCAGAACGTGGACCAGACAAAGATCCAAACAATATAGTGATGCCCCAATTAAAAGACCTGCGTGCAGGCGAGATGCCAGAAATGGTCACAAAGTCTGAGAACGCCCGTGAAGGGTGAAGTGGTGCATGACCGTGCCGACTATGAAGGTCACTTCGGAACAGTAATGAGTAGCGCCTTTCCAAAGGCAAATAAAACGTTATTTTCAGGGAATTGGATTCTTCCCCGACATGAACGCATAATGAGATTTCAACTCATAGAACGTAAATTATCTACGTTGCTTTCACGCGATACACCTAGGACCGGAAGCAGAAAGGGTAGGGGATTCTGCTAGTAACGAAATATCTGTTTGCTCAAGCTTCGGTTGTAATACCCATCTGTGGTGGACCGAAGTAATAAGCAAATGCCGTTTCTTTGACCATGGCTCAGTGATTTCAAATTTGATGTCTGTTACTTAGGCTGGTTTGTATGGAATGCGCTTCGCACCTTCAAAGTGCAAAGTGTTACTTCAAGACTGGGGCATTTCCACTCCTACTTTCTTTATTGCAGGTAATCCGCTTGAGACTGTGGACAGTTTCACCTACTTGGGTAGCATTATCTCGTCAGCTTGTAATATTGCTGATGAGATATCAACGAGGAGCAAAGCACGAGTTGCCTTTGCCAACCTGCGTCATCTGTGGCGTCGAAAAGACGTTCGATTGTCGCTGAAAGGAAGAGTATATAATGCTTGTGTGCGTTCTGTTTTGCTCTATGGTTCGGAGACGTGGCCTGTTCGCAAGGAAGATATCAACAAGCTTGCTGTATTTGACCATCGTTGTCTCCGCCAAATAGCTCGCATTAAGTGGACTGATCGTGAGCAATGCGGCAGTTCGCCGGCGCGTATTCCGGAACGTTCGGGATGCGCGATCAATTGGTCAACTACTCACGTTGCACAGCCTGCGATGGTTAGGTCACGTACTCCGTATGCCAGCTGAGCGTTTACCGTACCGGGCATTATATACTGAGACCACCAACAGTTGGGTGAAACCACGAAGCGACAACGTGGTCACGAAATATGAGAACCCTGACTGCTCCACTGTAAAGTGGGTAGGTGTCGCCTGCCTGGATGGGGTCCTCGTGATCACTCAAACCGCTGGTTAGAGACGCTATCCGAGATGGCGGTGTGTCGCAGTCAATGGCGTACCTGCATCCATACCATTTCTTCTTTTGCTTAGACTTCTATTAATTTTCAACCTTCTTAGTAACGTTTTCTTCTAGGATATTCCACGTCACTGTTGAGGTGAGCGGCAGCCCGAGCCACAGTACCTTTTGGTCAGGCTCATGGCTGCTATGATGATGATGATGAGGGCCGGTAGACACTCCGGGTTGAGCAAGAGGATACCCCATTGGATGTCTACGGAAGATTAACCGGCAAATAATCACAGTGTTTTGAAGGACTACAACGGATGATCTGCACAGTTAGCTATTTCCGACCGAAGAAACCCATCACATTTCTACAAAAGACAATTGGCTTACCTCGTTCATTCTGCTTTAAACTATCAAACTGCTTGAGAAACAAGAACCGGATTCTGGGTACTAGTGCGAGGCGTGCGCCTATCCACATTCTACATACGACTGCCAACCCGTTCCAAACGAGTCCGTTTACTTCACATCGTTTTGTTCCTATTACCTTGATTTATTAAACGCTTTGAAGTGGACGGCTTCGTTGAACCGCTACAGACCATTGCCAGTTTGTAGATTGTGTACAACGTAGTGTCATCACATTAACTCATTACTGTTCAAAGTGACCTTCATAGTCGGCACGGTCATGTGCCACTTCGCCCTTCACGAGCGTTCTCAGCCTTTGTGCCAATTTCTGGCACCCCGCCTACACGCTCGTCCTTTAATTGGGACATCACTGTACTGTCTGGATCTTTGTCTGGTCCACTTCTGTCCTTGTTTTCTGATTGGTCACAAACCCTTAAATATGATCTAGTTTGTGACCGTGTTGTCTTCGGACTGAGTGATTGTTAGGAGATCAATTCATCATAGTAAACTAATCAGGCCATCGGTGACGGCTGACGAAATCATCCATCAACAAAGCACTGGCGTGCAGGTCGAACCAACCAGGAGGCGTAAAGGTGAGCGTGGGTGTCGCGCTACTCCGCAACGGCTATGGAATTGACCCTACTTGGCCACTTAATCGCGAAGTGGCCTAAACAAGCGAACAGGGGTTGAACGCGTAATTGGCCATATTTGGCAACTATTTCATGCTATATATTTACATGCATTTCATTCATTTGTCGAACTTGAAGTAGGCAATACAGCGTGTTTTTCCGCAGTCGTGTTCTTCCTGACTCCGCGCAAGTAGACTGGGTGAAGCCGCATAGCAGGAATCCAGGATAGCATTCAAGACGTAATAGAATAGAGGAGAGGCGCGACATAACAGTGACATGAGGAGAGCTCCGTCTGGAGGCCAGTCTTTTTTGTGTTCATGCGTTAGCCTCGGGTGGTTGGGTTGGCCGGGAAGTTACGAATTAGTCGTGTATACTCCGTAGTCCGTTGTTCATTACCGTTGACCGTCGTTCCGTTATCCGCCGTTTCATTAACCGTTATTCTGTTATCTGTTTACGCGCTCGTAGGCCGTAGATCCAGTTACAACAGTTCGAATCTCGTTGATTATTTTAACGGTATATAGAGGGACTAAACTGATCAGTGCGGAGTGTATAATTTTAATTAGCGATCCAGTTTGGGTCTTTTGTGAGGGCACTCAGTGTGAACGGTAGATTTAAGGTTAACTCTACCCCAATCGAATGGTTGTCTAGACAACTAGTGGGTTTGTTTTATCTCTGGTGATTTATTTGTATATTGCGTATGTCAGTATCCGCGTTGTATCTATACTTACCGCCAGTAGCGTTTGTGACTTTACAGGTGCGTTGAACGCAAGTCATTGACACAACGCATCAGAAGCAAGACAGGACGTGGATGAACAGCTTATTTGGAAAGGATACCGTACAGAGTTTGTTGTCAACGAAGTTGAAACCACGGTATCACATTTATCACTGTCTTACGAAAGCATTCACGTACCATTAACTGCTCATATCTCATCAGTTATTGGAGCAGTATACACCACCTTTGCGATTATGTACAGCCAGTGTAAATCACCATCCACGGACATTTAAATAAATCAGGCGAACTTTGACATACTAGTGTAAGGTCCTAATGAACCGACTGCCGTGCGGATGTATGGCTAACAATCGTACAAGTTCAGCTGGAGCTTATACCGCCAAAGTGGTGTTCTAGATTCGACTTTTTTCCAGCTCTGCTTGATTCAGTTCAAGTGTACATTTTATTGTCTAGATTAACCTGCTCGTGTATTGCACATCACCACTTGAAAAATATTTATCTGTTCTCGTCTTCAGTGTACAGCTTTAATCGGCTATTTGACTAACAAAATTGATCAGCTTGCTTATTGTTAGGCTGTCAGATGGGAGCAGAGTCATGGAGTGGCAACATGCTGTATTCGTAGAGAAAGCACACTTTGGGTTGCCTGGTTCTTTTGCGGATCGACTGGATGGGGTTAACTTGCATTTGCAGTCGACTGGATTAAACTATATATTATCATTGTCAAATTTACCTATGTTATCAAGTAGTCAGACATCTAATTGTATCTCCATAGAGAGAACTGTTAATTAGGAACATGTATGGTTACTAACCTGTTGCTCTTGCCCTGGATTGCTCTGTTCAGAATAAGTCCATAGAATTTGGAATCAATGTTTATAAGATACGGAGTAAATATTTTGATAAGTCAACGCGTTTTTCCTAAAAAAACATGCAGACTGTTAATAAGTGTCTGATGTTTCCCTGTATGGCTTACTGATATTATATTAAAACCAGTCATAATGGTCCGCCTATGCCGAAGTTGATCAGCAGCAGACATATTTATCCAGTAACAAACATAACTATCCTAATATCTAACACAGTAGACGTTCAAAAGCATCGCTAGATCATATTGCGGAGTATATATGTATACAGGAAGTAAACCCTGGTGAAAACCGATTAAACAGCAAATTTGCCTAGAAGCCAGTATTCGGATGAGGTATATTCTGATAGAACAACTAACGATTTCCTATTCCGTACATATCAGTACTTTTGTCATAAGCGTTAATGTTTTGGGGGGTCAAATGCAAGTGATCTGTAATGCGCCGCATTTTCCCGTAGTAAACATTCCCTCCTTGGTTGAAGACGGACACGTGGTAAATCCGACAATGTGCGGATCGTACCATGACACAGAAAAGAACACGTCATCTCACACAGGTCGACTAAACACTCTCCCCTCAGTTGTGCTGAATAGGCGGCGGTAGAAACTGCTATGACCACGGTGGTCTTTCTTCATGAAGGTTAATCAAAAATTCCCAACGCCCACCCGCATAATTTCTACAGGGAGTAACACTACTACTACTACTGCAATTCCGTGGGTGCTGGATGATGTCCGTGGTTCCATGCGGGTTCCACAGTGACAATGTCCAAATTGAGTCTAGTCGAAGGGGGATTCAGCCGGAGTGTCAACTAACTATTCACATAAATGAAGCGGCGCTTATTAGAATTATTCAGATGGGGGTCCAGCAGAAGCATCAAAAGATGAGAATGCAAATGCGAGAACAATTGTAAATGTATGCTGTTAAGAGGATTCTGTCTATTCTGTACAAATTCTAACCGATGGTCAATAATATTTGACCGGCCAGGTAGTATTTCAGCCCAAAATTGAACATCTTTTCATAAGTGCTACTAAAAAAAGCTTTTCGTTGACATTCAGTTAAGCGACTGATACCATTTATGCGTTGCGTATTCCTCATACACGACAGTCAACGTGTGGCTCAACTGGTAGCGACGAACTTTACAATCTTGTTGTTCACTGTACTGATATTTATTTAGACCAGAGGGAAAATTAGTTCTGAGTGGTCCAGGCCACGAATGTTAACCTCACTAGAGATTCCACGAGAAGATCCGCCCGTTGCTTAATAGAGTGGGCGGGTTACAAATAGAATCACTGCGGTTTTATTGAGGTTAAAGTTGTCAATTGTCTGAAGCTCCCTGAATTATTCATGAGGAAAGTTCAGCGCGATCAACTCGAACAAAATTTATTCAGATGACTGCATCCCCAAACAGTCCTCACTTGGTAACTCGCCCGGTCTGTCATAGATCCACGAACAGAGAACAGCGTTGTCGTTCAGGCTGATTTTAACACAGGCAGATGTGATAAAATTATGTCTTCCTTGTGATTTCAACAGTTTTCGATGCATATCAATCCTAGTCAGCCGAGGGTTAACGTCTTAACAACTGCTCCTCCTGGTCTGAAGATAACACACCACTCGCGCAGCATGCAATGCCAGTCACGCAGAACAATGGGTTGTTCTGCTTCTGGCACACCTAACGCCAATTCGATTAACCCCAAGGTGGCAGTGCATGACTTCCGTGTGGTTGCATTTACGCGTCCCACTGCAAGGGTAAACATGAGTGATATCCATGCTCTCCAAATTCAGTAGACTTGGTATGAGATCATTCCTATCTGGTAGCAACCTAGCGACGGTCGATCGGTGTGTATCTTGTGGATATTCCGAGACACACACGCTACCTTTCTGCGTCAGTTCCGGCACACTCTTCACTTAACAGTGCCCTGTATATACCAATCAAATGGCTAGAAAACATTAACCTGGGAAGCTGATTAAACACAATGCAGCTCGCTGTAAGGTAGACAAACTGCAACATCTTACAGCCTGACGGTCATGATGTTGGGCATCGGCCGGAATAAAGGCAGTGGTATCCAACAAGGGTAGACCTAAACCCAGTTCAAATCAAGACACCATACAAGTGACCATTACACGAGAACAACTAAATGAAATGTGTTCATTCCTTCTGTAGTAGCAGTTAGGAAAAAGGCGGAAAACCCACTTTTCACTCCAGTGTGCAACAAACAAACAACTCAACCGTATACCACGTGCCCTTTTAAACTGTACCAAACTGTACGTTCAAATTTCGGCTGCGTAAAGATCGTTTGAGTTTGATCACCAGCTAATTTCATCAAAACGTTCATAACATCAAGGTGAAAGAAGTGTCAGTTGGTTGTATCTGATTTCAAATGAATTGACAAATCTAACTTCAAAGGGGCAAGGACGTCCGCATTTTAACTTACTAGTAACTAGAGTAGGTCATCAACGATGGAGACAGTGAGAATAACACCTGGCGCCACTTAAATACAGTTCACCATGTAAATGTATCTGGCTAGGTTGTCTGGACAGAAAGTTTAAAAGAGACTACTTTTTATATAAGTGAATGAGTCTAAGCAAGGTACCCCAGCAAAAAATGCTGTGATATGCAACTGAAACGAAAAAACCACAAGCATTGGTGATCTACCTTGCCAAAGGCAACCAAGTTGCAAAACTATTCAAAATATGGGACTGCTTCGTAAAACGAACACTTGAAAAGATCACGAAGCTCGGTCACTCTACAGAGGTACTAGATTGGAAAGGGAGACGATAAAACGTGGCGTGGTCAAAGACCTATATCTAGACTGGTTTCCTGTAACATGTGACCAGAACGGAACCCTAGACACAGTCGCCGCCTGCCGCACCTCACGTGCGCGCACTCACAATGGCTTCAAACAACACTTCGAACCTGCCTACACCCTGCAGTCACGCGGTGCAGTCGCGCACGGAAAAACAGCAACACACGCACATCGGATCATATCTCAGGCATTAGCCTATGACGCATGATTCAACAGTGTCTTCATCCGGACTGACGAAACAACAAGACAGTCCACACGTGAGCGCAAATTACATGGGTCTCTCCTGCACCCGTGAACAGACACAGTAATCGTGCTCCGTGAAATACACGATGTTCCGCCCTATAGACCACTACGTCAATATCTGCAGGATTTCACTCAACACTTCAATAACACACCCACGGATTCCAGCCAGGTGTTTTGTCCGAACCATTGCTGTAAGTGCATTTGCTTTGTTTGATCACTATTCACATTACAATCTCTTCGTACACTCTTCTGATGTTTAAATCTTTAACGGTTTTACCGACACTGCTAACAAAGTATTGCAATCAGACACCCAGTATCTAAACTGTTGGGCCCAACTTGACAGCTTGTTCATTTACTTTTACCGTTAAACTTTATATCATCGAACACGCATTCCATATACTAGATTCATCGTTTTGTATATATTCAATTCGTTGTGAATTAAGCTGGTTTAATTAAACTGGGTTGTTATTCATATAGACACGTCACATTTTTGTGCGTTCTCTCGTTTATCGTATTCCCTACCGCTAACGTCCACTGACAGTCAACTAACAAACAGTTCGGTTAGCTTTATGGGTGTGCACTTCCTCATATTTGGGAAAAATGACCCTGCTGTTTGGTTTAGGCTTGCTGAAGTTCAGTTTGAGACTAGACGTGTTACACATTCCCACACCATGTTTTCTCACGTCGTCTCGGCGTTACCCATCGAGATTGTACAAGAGGCTAGAAATGTCATTACGTGTCCGCATTCGACAAAGCTATGTGTGCAGCTCAAGAAAGTATTACTGAAGTGCACTACGGAATCAGAACAGAAGCGACTTGAACAACGGATAAATGGTGAGGAACTCGGCGATCGAAGGCCATCCCAGCTGTTGAGAAATATTTTACAAATATTGGACGGACGGCCCATAGTGGAAGCATTATTTCGTCAACGGTTTTTTACAACGTCTGCCAACTTTCGTTCGCACCTTCTTGGTCTCAAATGTGAAGATCTCTGTAGGAATTGGCTGATCTTGTGGATGGGACCCTTAGTATTTCCAACACTTCACAATTCAATTCAGTTGCTCCGACCTCACTAGGTTCCTTAACGCAAGTCCATTGCTGATAAATCGAGCTTCTAAATAGTAATCTGGATTATGAAGCCGCAGTCACAGTCTTTATTGGCCTATGCGCTCACCAGTACATTCGTCATAGCATTCTAATAGTGGTTACCATAATCTTTGTTGGTATCGTACAATGTTCGAAACCAAAGCTCGTAGGTGCACTTTACCATGCCAATCTACATCAACATATTCACCACGCCAATCAGCAATGACGGCGACTGCATCTGGCACTTCATTATTTTGTTGCCGTCTATTCCTCAAAAACCGCACAGCAAGAGCACCCGACGCAGAGGTCAGTGTCTTACCGCCTACCACAAGAAAGACGATACAATTCACTTAGAATCTTGTCCTGACTGGCAGATTCATAGGCCTGATTTTCTGTGGTTGATCGGGATTCATCACCCTCTGATGATGCGATTCACTCGATGGGTTTATTTACCGCCAACCACGATGAATTTCTGCATGAATTAACCGATTCCGATGTTTTCGATCATGTGTTTTGGTCCGACTCTCGGTCACATGGAGGGCGCCGTTAGCTTATCTGTGGTTAGCGATGCCGTTCATGTAGCGTTACTAGTCCGAGGGATTCCGTCGGGTATGCGTGAAAAAAGGAAGGCGGAATTGAACTAACTGGTTTGAGCTGCTCCGGTAGAGCAACCGACCGACTGGGTCAGTCGGGTGAAATTTGTTTGTGTATCTATCCTAAATCACTAAATAAAATACTTCGAAGAGAATATTACCGTCTACCAACCATCGACGACATTCTACCGGAACTGAGTCTAGCCCAATTTTTCACAAAGGTAGACCTATCTTCGGCTTTTTGGCAATTGGAACTAGATGAACAGTCCAGTTACTTGACCACATTTGGAACCCCCTTTGGACGTTTTCGTTGGTTGCGTTTGCCTTTCGGACTGAAGGTGTCCAGCGAAATTTTTCAAAAACGTTTAATCCAGGCACTTGACAAATTGAAAGGAGTCACGTGTGTCGCAGATGACGTGCTAATTTTTGGAAAAACTTTGGAGGATCATGACAGAAACCTGGAGGAATTTTTGAAGCGCTGTATCGATCGAGGAATTCGCCTGTCGCGCGACAAAGTGGCTTTACGAGAAAAAGAGGTCACTTTTCACGGACATTTGCTAACATCAACGGACTCAAATAGACTTCGAGAAGACAAAGGCTATCGTCACGACACCAACTCCTGAGGATGTGATAGCAAATCGCGCTACGGTGATATGGCCAATTTTCCGAGTCGTTTCATTCCAAACCTGTTCAACGTAATGCATCCAATCCGCATGTTGACGCATAAGACGTCACCTTACAATCTTTCACTAGAACAATTAAAAACGGATGGTTACACCATAATAAAGGTTGCCCGAAGATCTAACAGTCTTCTTTAGTGACCGTGATCAATTTATCAGGAAGAGGGTTTAATATTCAAAGGAGAAAGAATCGCAATTCCGAGAACGTTTCAGCGGAAGATGTTGAAACATATTCACCCGGCACATGCGAGAGTGAACAGACAACGGACCACAGTTCATTGGCATGGATTTTAGAACGTTTGCCGAAAAGTGGGGATTCCAGCACCGTACAAGCAGTCCGTACTACAGTCAGTCAAATGGTAAAGCCGAAGCGGCGGTCAAAATGGCAAAGCGACTGCTGCAACTGGCACAATTATCTGAAAAGGATCCATATTTAATGTTACTGGAGAAACGGAATACTTCCTACTGAAACTATGTCCCACAGCTCAGCTCAAAGAATGTTGGGGAGAAGAACACGCACGCATCTACCGATAATAGAAGAACTGCTAAAACCTCGATCACTGAAAGAAACCTTGGTCTACAATGATTTGAGACGACGAATGCTTAACCCAAAGCGATACCACGACAAAGGAGCCCGCGACCTACCGGTTCTACAGGTGGGCGACAAGGTATGGGTACAGTGCGTTCCAGAAAACCCACGGCGATGGATAGAAGGAGTGGTGGTGAGGTACTGCGACTATCGGTCATTTGGATTAAAATCCGAAGAAAAATTGAGGAGAAGGCATCGAATGCATCTGAGAAAACGAGTAATGCCGGATGAAGGCCACATCCTCACAAATGAGGAGGTGTTTTTACGAACCAGGAAGTGAATTATGCTACGAAAAGAGGAAGGATGTAAAGGGATTGGATTGGACAAACGCATCGATACGAAGTCAACCAGTGATTCGCAGAAGGCTACGGCCAATCAGTGTCGACAACGCGAGCAGACTGGCATGTCAGCACAGTGACCAATCCAGATGACACGTTAGCCTAGCATCGGATTTTGTTATAACGAGCACCAGAGCGTCACGCGTTAAAACAAACGAGCTACCAGCGAGGCCGAGCCGACCAACAGGAACGCCGAGGCGTTACCACCAACTGTAATTCTTCATACTACGGATGCATGTTGTATACAGAATAACCAGTGGAAACTCAGTGAACCGATATTTGTTTGGTCCCAAAAATTTTGCTTTTGATTTCGTTTCGGAATGCAACGACTTTTCTGCGCAAACCCTGTCCGACCACCGAATACCCATAGTGCGTCTTAAATATTGCAAGTGGAAACCGCTCAGACAGCGCACACCCCGCTAATAAATTGTTCAAGTTTCACTGCCGGACAGCAGTACAAGCAGTACCATTTGATGGTAGACAAGTACCTTATTGGCCATCCTCATGCTGTGGTTCTTCCAGACACGTCTTTCAACACGTCTGAAAGTCACACTAGCGTTCGCTACATGAGCTCCTGAATCGCGTTCGGTGAAAAAATTTGCTGACAAATTGAAGTAGTCTGTACAACTATCGACAATATCTCTACTGATGTGAACTTCAGGTGTAGGAACAGCACCTCCACCCGGAGATGGCTGAAAGGAAAAAGTTGTTTTACGTGTATTGATATCCAAACCGAATTTGAATGCTGCAGTCGCGATAGCCGTCACCGGTCGCTGTAGTTTGAGCTCGCTGTGTGCAAATAGCACGTTATCATCTATCAACAGAACCATGCTAATCGTCGAAGTATGTAGCCTGGTAGGGGCACCACAACGTCGAATATTCAGCAGACATCTGTCTATGCGGTACTCTACCTCAACGCCGTCCTCCCCAGAGTTCTGAAAAGCAACTGTTATCATGGACAGTCAAGTATAAACTAAATAGAGCTGGGGCTAGCACACAACCCTGCTTCACGCCAGTGACAATGTCAAAATCATCACAAGGTCGATCCACACGATTGTACCTTCGCCTTCATGCCCACATGCAACATTCTAATCAAACTAATGAACTTGACTAAACATCCAAATTTACCAGGCACTGTACACAACGCCCCGTGTATCACGGAATCAAATACCTTCAGTGAATTTACGAAGAGAGCATACAGGGGCTGGTTGCGTTCCCGACATTTCTCCTGAATTTGTCGAGCAGCGAACACCAGGTCGATCGTACTCCGACTCGCCCGGAATCCGCATTGCTCCTCAGGAACATTGGCATCCAGAACTTACGCACGGAGTCGGTTCAGCCGGATTCTCGCAAGCGTCTTTCCAGCGCAGCTCAGCAGACTTAATGCCCCGATAGCTGTCAGGGCATTGCTTGCTACCCTTACCTTTAAACAAGGGTACGATAAGGGCATCCTTGAATTCTTGTGGCATTACTTCCTGCTCCCAGATGGAGTGAATCAGCTGGAGCAAAGCGCGTTTCAAAACTGGTTCACCATTCTTCAGGAGTTCCTCTGTCAATTCATCTTCATCTACAGCCTTCCTCTTTGACAGTTCTCCAATAACTCTCTGCGCCCGTGTCAAATCTAGAGCGAGAGCAAGAGAAGCTCTAACAGCTTGTTGCAGGAGGTTATTTATGGTCATCCAGTCAATGGAAGGAGGACTACTTAGTAGGCTACTAAAGTGCATACAACATAGTTTCATTATTTCCTCTGGCTAGGTGCACGAAGAGCCGGTGTTCACGCCAATCATTGCTTTAGTAGACAGGACGGATGGACCAAAAATCGCCTTAAGCGAATCATAGAACTCCTCCTGTTGTCTCCGATCAGTATGACCATGCATCAGCTCACCTTGCTTTTTCCACCTGTCGTCCATGATTTCTCGAAGAGGTTCGGCGATTTGACGGCGTATACTCTGGAATGTGGCCCTTCAGGTTCGACAACTACACAAGCATGAAGCCAACGCACTCAAATAAAGCCAACACTACTGCAGAGACGAACAAGTCATATTCACAAAATCAGAACAGGCATGAACAAACCTGAAACCGAACTGAAATAAAGCACGCTAACACCATGGGCGACGAGCGTTACTGCTTCCGTCCGGTTTCTCCCCTTTGGCCTATCTGACAGGGTTGAACCTGAAATGACCGAAGTCCTAGTCAGCATAGCCCGGGATCACACAAGCCTGACCACCATACCAAGGTAGCAGAAAAGGCCAGGGATAATGATCTAAACACACGCACATGCACAAAACCGATAAGCCAATAGGCCAGCCAATCAATATTCGGGTCATGACGCACAGGCATAGTCCAGGACACGTATGACAGTATTTTTTATACAAGTGTCGTCTTGTTCTGGTTAAATTCTTATCAACGACGTTACCATGATAACCAGTCTAAACTCCGCAGCTCCACTTGATCGTGGTGACCACGGCATAATTGAATTAAACTATCTACACGGAACTATAAAATATGTTCCTCAAGATACGGGTCTAAAGGCCTATCACAGAGCAACCTCCGCAAGACCGAAGATAACCTAGCAAGGTTGGTTGGTCTGGCTCCTTCATCGCACTCAGTCTAGAAGATCACTAGCAACTCACTGTTGAAGATCTTTCCGGTGCTGTTGCCATTCATGTCCCAGTAAAGTATTCCCGAACCCAGTAGAAGCATAAGCATAACGAGTAGACCCGAACTTCTGATTACTTTGGAACATTCGGCTTAGGACGCGTATCACCTAGAACAAACGGGTCTTGCGGTTGTTGAGCATGTCAGCTCCTACCATCACTGTTATTGACAGATTTTGATCGGCACGGTCTTGCCCAAAAGCTGAAAGTGTTGCCGACGCTGCTGCCAACTGGCACAAGGTGTGGGGTGGACAGATGATGATCTGGCCTAGACAAATGAAATCGTTTACGAAGGGGTTGGCCATTGTAGATGGGAGTCACCTCCAAGGCTGGGACCCTCGCGACTCACAGAGTCGGTGGCTTGAGACGTTAGGTGAGATGGCGGCTAATCGAGCTCAGTGGCGTGAATGTTGTTGTTTGGCCGAGTTGTCTGTGAAGTGAGTGCACTTAATGATGCGGGGCAGTGAAAGCCGTAAGGAAGCTGTCTTGCTGATGACGCCTTACTTTCACTTACAGCTCGGTTGTTTGTTTGCAAGGTGTAGGCGCCTTGATGTTGTATGTTTGAATATAGACGTAGCTATTTTTAGTAGTTAGGTCCACTTTCCCTCCCCCTCCTTTTTTCCTTCTTCTTATTTAGGTTTTTCTTCTTCTTCGTGGTTGTGTGGCAGTTAAGCATCAGTGTGAACCACTGATGTATTGCTGTCTATGATGATGATGATGTTAGCATGTAGGCAGAAATTTAACTGAATTAACCCATGTTTCAATGTCGCAAGTCAGAACCAAATTAGAGAACCTACCAATTCAAAAATCACCCGGTCCAGACTCGACATCCATTGTCGTCTCGAAAAGGTGAGCCACCGAAGCGGAAGAACCGCTCGCGGTACTTTTCAGTCGTTATTTGTCAACTGGTCGTCTATCTAAACCCTGGAGACAGTTCATAACCATATCTATCTTTAAAGGTGGATGGAGAGGTGATCCAGCAAACGGCTAACGACGATGCTCTCAGTGGTCTCCAAAGTAATAGGGGACTTACTGGATGAATTTCTCCGGGCAAAGGTTGAAGACCTAAAACTCATCACCGGGGAGCAACATGGATTCCGTGGGAGGCATTCCTGCGTCACGAATCTACTGATTGCTCGTGACGTTTGAACGAAGGTTGCCGACGCAGGATTGGTTATTGACGTGGTTTATCTTGACTCCTCTAAAGCCTTTGACAGGGTTGATCATTCCATCTTGCTGCGGAAACTCAGGAGTTATGGTCTTGATAACCGCTTACTGACGTAGGTTGAGGAGTATCTAAGTTAACGCAGGCTCAGCCATATGAATGGATAGGCATCAGAGTGGTTCCCAGCCGACAGCGGTGTTCCGCATGGATCAATCTTAGGACCCTTGGTAGTCAGCCACCGATGTTGCTGTATGCCGATGACGCAACACTCTGGAAACTTCTAAGATGCTTGGAAGATTTAAGAACTCTCCAGAGAGATTTGAATGGTTTAAACCAATGGTTCATAGAAAATACCTTGCCGTTCAAAGTCAACAGGTGTAAACCCGTGCACATTTGCTATCAAAATTGCGCCGACTATTACCTTGGTGACAGAAAGCTGCCCCTATCAGCATGCGAATGAGACCTAAGGACCATTATGACAACCAGCTGGAACCAGTCCATAATTTATGCTGTCATGGCTAAAAAGATACAAATAACCCGGAACCACTTAGGAAGAATTCATGGAACTTTTCACTTTGGAGTATTTCCCTCTATGTTCACCTCCGTAATTCAGCCACACCGAAAACCGAACATGCAGATCTATCGTCATTATGTTAAAAATGAATTGGCACTTATCGAAAGTGTTCATAGACCAGCCACTAGAAGAGATATGGGGCTCAGGGAATTCCATCCAATGAATTACAGACAGTAAATGGGAGGTCTGTTTCCTACTTACAACATACTCCACACCCCGATTCATCGATTTACACATCTCCCCCCATCATATAAAGAAGAACTGTTAAGGGGTTACTCGTTGAAACCCAGTAATGGAACAGACAGGTTATTCTGCAGACAAAACTTTTCCACTGCTTGAATCCGTTCCCGCTGGAACGCTTTGCCCAACTGTGTGTTCACGGCTGATTGGGTTGAGAGTTTTAAAATACTGCTCTTTTAGCACGTACGTGAGAAACATCCTGAATTAAAAATTTTCCAACCAAAATTCCTAGTCCAGTCACATAGGTCATTTTCTGCCCATGTCCGGCTGAATGTTGTTTAAGTCTGTTTCAGTGTTCGTCACCGATATCATTGTAGCCAGCAGCCTTACTGAATTGACATTTCATTTAGTTTTATTCATATTTTCCTCACACCTATGAAAAGTCCAACACACTTTCCACGGAACAACACGGAGACAGGAGTGCAAAAGCAGACTTTCCTCTCTCCTGTAACAATCTATGAACCTATTTTAATGAACTGTCTGTCTTCTACCTGGGTATATCCTTAGCGCTAATATTTAGTCTGTGATAGTTCAGTCCCTTAAAGGTCAACTTCACATCCGTTACTGATGCCATGGGTAATATTTTTGATCGGACTACATCGCATTAAGATCACCCTAACATGAGGCATGTGCATTTAGGTGTAATATGCTGAACACGTTTGGTTGTGCGTTTTTGCTCAACCCTGTCGCATCAGCTAAAACTGTGTCAACTTTCGCTGCCAACGTTTGTCTGACTGAGAAATCACATCCGGGAAGGAGGTTCATGTATAATGTTGTCATTAAACGACTGATGGAACCTTCGCTCTGCCTGTTGCAAAACCCAAACTGTGGCAGTGACAACGGCAAGACGGCCATCAAATATTGGAACCATCATCCACGAAGGCATTTATTGCGTTCCCAACTGGTACCCGTCTTGTGTGATACTCCGCATTATTCTTCAGCAATTGTAAAACCGTCTGAATGTTGTATTGGTTTGCACTTCTGTCTAGTAGTTGCCCCACTGGCTGCGTTGATCCACACCTCATTCTGACCAATTGATTAACCCGGTCAAGGCCGTCATCGATACGCAATCCGTTGTTATGGTACCGAAGGTCATTGCCAATTTTACACAGAATAGCCGCGAAAACAAGCAGCCTGACAGTGATGCATCGTTTTCTTGATTTGTGTCGTGGTAGAATTGCACCGGAAGATTTGCCGTTAGTGAGCCCTAAAACCTTGTATTTCTTTATCTGCTCAGCATATGTGGGTAAGTGATATCGACTAGTACAATGCTCATTAAGATCACATTTATGTTTGCACTGACATGCCAGCTATATTGTCTGGGTTACATAGACTACAATTTTGATTATATTGTTTCACCAGATATGTGAAACTGCAAAACCCTTTCCACCTCCTTTCAACTAAAGTATCTACTTCAGTTAACATTATTTACTGAACATTGGAGACATCAGTTCTAAAGTTCTATATCACCAAATAAATAGAGTCGCTTATGGTCATGTGAGTTACCTTCTCTATTCGGTGAAATGTTTGCTCAGCTAGCAAGTCATCCACAGGAACATTTTGTTTTCCTGCGAAGTAGCGTACGACTTATCAGTGACTCTGCGGAGTTTTTTCCTACTTTTAGTAACTAGCGCTGCTTCACTTTTGTAAAACAACGCTTTTGTACCATTTTGCATATTGTTCAAATTGATCAAAGTGACCTTGCAATACAATACAAAATTTGTGCACACTGGTGGGCTGTTCTCTCTGTTTTCGCAGTCAAATCTTTCACCGATTTTTTTTTAGCTCCGTCGTACAACGAACATTGTCGCAACTCCGATCACTCTTCAACAGTTCATGGTAACTCCGCAATCTCCTTACGTCCCGGATACTGGTAATCTGGAATATTGTGATGGTCATCCAGAATACCTGTGAACATCTTCTGTGGGTCAAATTCTTTAAACACCGTAATTTGCTTAAACTCTGTAACCCTTCTGTTATATTCCATCATTTCATTGTTACAGATATCCTAGTGAGGTATGTCTGCAGTTAGTTAGGCTGGTCAGTAACTCGCTGTTGACCACTACAATCCCTTATATACGATAGAAGCGGACTTCCTACAGTTTACTGATAATTCAGAGTCCGCGTTGGCTTGCGGTAACCTGAACCTTTGATGAATCCAGCTGAACATAGACCAATCAGTACATCCTAGAAATGCCAACAGACATCTTGTTCTGACTCGAAACTTACAGAGATCTGAATGGAACGAGTTGAATATTTAAACCACTTCCCCAATTTGCTCCTTATTTCGTGCAATCGAGTGCGTACCAACGACATGACGTGTGCATTAATTCGGTTCATCCATAATTGGATGAAAAGCTTATTCAATATGAACATGAACACTTTCGCTAAAACATGGTCGACAATGGACCAGATGACCAAACCATCTACTTGTCAGTACTTTGCACATAAAATAAATCCTGAAAATATATGTGCATACACTGTTTTCAACTGTTTAAATGACCACATTTCTGCTGTGGCAATTATGC
>LOND01000905.1:63550-90175 GCA_014220965.1 Paragonimus kellicotti | reverse complement strand
AGTGCTCTTTGGTTGAGGGTACCTTTTCTAACCCCCTTCTTCTTTATACGGAAGACAGCAGTGCAGCAACTATAAAGATGGTTCTGCTGTATGTCCGTGGGATCGTGCCCCACTACCTAAGCACTCCTACGCGGTCAGTATGGTGACATGTAATTCTCTGAGTGTATCTGTTTCCTGTCTGACTACTACACTTTGGCTTGTCTGACAGGATTGAACCTGGAAGGACCGGAGTCCTAGTCAGCATAGCCCGCCGGATCAAAACAGCACACAAGCCCGACCACCTCGTCAAGGTAGCAGTATAGGTCGGGATAGCAGTATATGTCGGGAAAATTCTCCATCAGCAATCGTGCCATGACTACCACTGGGTCGGAGGTTGCGTGAAAAGTTGGCGCTTAAAATAGAAAATACCTATCAGAAATAGCTCAATGTTACCTTGCTGGGGTGCTTTTTTACACAAAAAGCTTTGATCACGTCTTTTAAATTTTTGTTCGCTCTGTGTAGAAAGCTTCCTGGTCGTCTGTACCGGGTGAAAATTTTCTTTTTGTTCCATTTATTTTGAATTGGTGCAACTTAATTTTCTAATGACCGAAGATTGTTGGAGAAATAGCCCATCGTATTTCGGTTGAAAGGAAAGCATGTACCAGTGCGCATATAGGTTTCCAACTCTCACTGTGTGCCAGCGCTTTCATTGATCCCGTCTGAGATGCCAACAACCTGGGTCGGGATAGAGTTAGTAGAACCCGACCGCACTCATAGTGGTTACTGAGATCATCTTTGTTGTCCCTCTTTAGTAAAATTAAAGCTCATACAGAAGCCGGACGCACACTTTATAGTTCACAGTGAGCTCAACACACACGTTGTTCACACCTTTCACGAACGGATAAAACCAGAAAAATAATCGTGACATTACACACGACCCGTTAACAGATGAAGTAGGCCAACTTTTGCGAGAACATGTTCTTCTCTGATGCTCCATTTGGACGCACTGTCTTTACATCTGACTCATTTGAGACTAACCCTGAATATTGTTTATGCGAATTTTGGATGGTCACACAAACTTTTGTGATTGAATCCTGCTGTTTAATATTCAAACTGAACAGTTAACTCTACCGTGAGCACTTGATGGTTATTGGAGTTTCACTGTGTGAGAAGTGGGAATGGTTAGAATAGCTATCAGAGAGCCTTTCCCGGAAATGCGGACAGGAGATAACGTTTGCATAGGTATACAATACTCATCAGAACTCACCGATCGGATCGTCGTCGCGTTATTACAAGTGCGAGCACACTGTTTAGTTAGACTCAACGCCACGTCATCAATGTTTGCTTTGGAGCATGTTTGCCTTCGTATTCCTTTTCGAATTGACCAGATTTCGCCACGAGGCACTGTGAGGTACATCTCTCTAAGACATGCTCCCTGTTTTGATCCACTCAGTTATTTTTGTTTACAAAACTGCTACTATCCCTAATCTGAAATAACCCTTTTGTTGTTTGCACTCATCAGAACTTGATTTCCTCAGCCCATTGTCCGCGTTTTTGAAGTATGTTGTTCTCTTTATCGAGAAGTAGTGGGAACCTGTTCAACACGTGAGGGAGGTAAGGGCTGTAGCTGCCGGGATGAATCCGTGATGTCCATATTGAACGTCAAACCTGAGGTCATGAAGGCTTTCGTCATCTGCACTTAATGCAAGGTTGTATGAGGCCTATTCCTTTTTTGTCGAGCACATTTATTTCCTCATCAGTTAGTCGTTTACTATTTGTTTGTGGTCGTATGTCCTGTAATAATGGCTTATTCTGAACCCCACAATTCTTCGTTCAGGGTGTGTTTGCGGAGAACAAGGAACGTCTAATCAAAGATGCGCTCTCTGCCATACTGACTCAAGCACCACCAGGAATGGACACTTCGTTGTGTGATTCACTTCCCGGTGTCGGGTCCAGATCGATGAAGAGGAGCTCGCTCCAGACATCCGATCCCCATACTCATCTTGTGCTTTTGGAGGCCCAGTTTCATGCGCTTCGTCGACTAGTCGCATCGAAAGCTGGTTTCATGGCCTTCACACAATTACCTGGGTACGTCTCACTTATTTCTTTTGAGTACCAATTGGATACCTAGACTGTTCCTGTCCATGCCGGCTCATTTGTTCTCAGGACCAATCCATGAACGTGTAGCTTCGTTTGTTTTCTTGATTCGGCTAAATGGCCGGTTATGAAATGACGTCTGATGACATATTTTCAACCATAACATGAAGGAGTGAAACGAAACTCCTTTTTGCTAGTTTCACATTACACGCACCTTTTGTTTTCTGGTTGCTGTTTGTTTTGTATTTTCTTCGGGAAATGTTTACAACGGTAGCTAAAGAAGACCACGATAATAAACAGCAACATTCCTGTAACTCGCCTACCATCATATCCTTCAATGTCTCCAATCGTCATTTAGTATATTTTGGAACCCGGTCAGGAGTCTGAGTGGAGCTAACGAAGGTCATAGACTGCCCATCCTGCTGTCTATCCAGCAAGACATTGAGTCCACAGATAGCGCACTCGACAGACCTGCGCGAAACATGTCTGTTTCACCTTAACTATTGAAATGGAATCACGTCGCATGAAGAGAAGTTATTTACTTCTCACTCATCGTCAAACCTCATCATTGCTCACGTGATGCCGCTACCATGCACGAACGATGCTAGCGAGAATTAATTTTTAATGTTCTATACTGTCTATCGAGCAGGCGTAGGTAACCGAGAAGTACGTGAGCATCCTGAAACCAGTTTGTTGTCAGACCTAGGTGCAGGTTAGGGCAACCTATCACCGACCTTTAGCATATCGAGTAGGTTGCGAAAAGGCTGTTTAGTCCTCCTTCTCTATTCAACTTTTTGGCAGACGATATTCTAAGGTGTACCCTGATGGTTTACGAATGTGATGGTATAGAATTACTGTCAGGTGTTCAACATCTAGACATAGTGTGCATACTACATTGTTCTAATCAGTGAAAGTTTACATGGAACTTCGAACACCTTGGACACATCGGAAGCTTCAATTCAGCAATCTGGTATGACCTTCGCAATTTCTAAATGCAACATGCTATTGCGCCTATCATCTTTGCTCGAGTCGTTGAAGGTAGTGAAGAAATTCATGTATCTTCAGATTTAGGTCGGAGCTGGTGGAATTTCTGACGAGATCAGAAATCGTTCAGCCAAGACTGGGATGGTTTGCCAACTGAGGCAGTCTGTGACGTTGATATTCTCTGTCTTTTTGTGGAAGGTCGAGCGTACAATACCACTGAACACGAGGTCCTATTGTACGACTGAAAAACCTGGTCTGTCCGTGCGGATGTTGTTCACCGGGTCTTCGTTTTCAACTACGGACGTGTGGTTTGTGCAACTCAGCACTGAGGAAATTTGCCGATATGTGCTCGGAACGGTTAGACTCTGTCGACTACTCAGCTTGACCACCTCTTACAAATGACAACTCACCGCCTGCCACATCGTGCCTGGTTTGTGAATGGTGGGTTAAGCCGTAAGCGGCACCCTTGTGACCAGCATATGACTTGGATTCGGAGTACGAAGGCAAACATATCGAGGTTGGCGTCAGTATGGTGTTCTCGGCTTTCTGGCTGGGGGACGGTGATCACTGTTCGTTGAGGACGCTCTCGGATATGCGGAAAGATTGAAGTCACTGGCACTCGTGTTGCGAATCTCTGTATACATGCGTGTAATTTCTTCTGTTTCTCTACATACTTCCCTCTCATTTCGCACAATCCCTTCTTGTTCTTCTCACACGTTGTGACATATTTGTCACCTCAAGTGTTTATTACTTGTTAAATATAATATAATATAATCTGTGAGGAGAGTCCAGAACGTCTTTAACACATTAGAAGTTTCAGGTCGTCAATTTATTATGATGTTTGCACCTTCTACTTGCAAAACGGGCGCAATTTCATGCTTTTTCTTGATTTTGAGCCGTTGGAAATAGTGGAGAAATTTATGTACCCTAGAGGCTGCATTGGTGTTGGTGGAATGTCTGATATGATCATAAATCGTACCATTTTCATTTTTGAGCTGTACACCTAGATAATATGACTTGACCTGCCACTAATCCTGACAGTGATCCACAAGGTAGTGGAGTAATGAATAAGTACGAATGTAGAGTGGAAAGGAAAAAAAGCTAAAAGGAGAAACTATGAAAGACGCATCATGAGAAATAAAAATCAGCACCTTCGCGAATACCAGCTCGCTATTGACTGCGATCCACTATCGTGTATGAGAGCGCCTTCAGCCAGCAGTTTGGATAGTCTGAAATGCCCTAACAGGATGGCCGACGTCCACCAACCTTCCTCAGCAGGATATTCAAGGCTTTCCTAGCCCGTGTCCACATAATCGTCTGGCCGCCCTTCAGTTTTTTCCAGCCATCAACAGCTATTCTGAGTAATGCACGATGTGACAGACCACGTGTCAACATCGGGAGTTCGTAGCACAACCAATTACGACTGTTTGAACAAAGCAGTTAGAACACGAAAACTGGTAGATGCAAGCATTTCGTATTGACTCGTCAGTACCAAATTTACAATAACACGGGTGCGTTTTTTTATAGCAAACAACTAGAGGGGTGGATAATCAATAAGCGTGTTAGGATAGGTCATTAAGTCCAGGGAAGGGTCAAATTCACGAACAGTTGTTTCTGAACACAGAGAGCTGGCTTGAGTCGGTTGATTGCGACTGCTTCGGCAAACCGTAAGAATCTTGGGTTAGAATGACGTAACAGGACTCTGAATGCACAAGATGGATCGATAACGTGACCAGTGATCAGGACGTGTCTGGCGACTGAGGAAACTGGCTGTTTACGTGTTTCAGCAACATTGCCGTTCTCCGATAACACGGACTTCTGAACCCATTTAGGTAAATGTTCCTTCATTCTGGAGCTCAAGCACCTCTCGGTTCTGCCTATGTAACTTTCTCCGCAGTTACATACAAATTGGTAAATACAATGTGAAGTGGCACCGATAGGCTGATCTCCTTTGACTGAAGGCACCGGTAACTTCTGAGTCCGAGCAATTACGCGGAGTTCAGCTGCATTGAAAGTTCGCTTAATTGAATTCCTCAACCGTTGTGTTGTTTGGTGCATGATATAATCACCCTTAAAAGGCAGCTCTATGTAGACCTTCTTTTTCTCTACAGTGACCACCTCTTCAGATGGTACTTTTTGTCTACTGTGCCTATCTATGAACCTTCTGGGGTAACCATTTGACTGTAGGACAGAAGTAATCAGGTCTAGCTCTTCCGCAAGACTGTCGTGCGTACAGATTCGCCTTGCCCGTGTAAACAGCGTATTTACTAATGTTCGTTTATGTTGGACCGGTGTAAAGCTGCTGAAGTTTAAGTATTGGCCGGACCACGTAGATTTCCTATAGACAGTTCTTTTAATCGAGCCATCTCGACGACTTATGAGTATATCTAGAAACGGCAAACAGTTGTTGACCTCAAATTCACAAGTAACCTTCAAGTTAGGGTGACAACTATTTAGACGTTGCACCAGGTTATCTATCACCTGTTTAGATCGACTGAATATTAATGTGTCGTCGACGTAACGCTTGTAATATGACAAATTTCCTATCTCCGTAGCTAGCTGTTGCTCAATTTTTACCATGAAAAAGTCTGCCTAAGATGGGACCTAGTGGACTTCCCATGGCTACTCCGTCTATTTGACGGTAGGACTGCTCGAGAAAACGAAAACTTAAAACAGTTCGTTCCCTTCAGAAGTTTGAACAAAACCAGTTAGAACACGAAAACTGGTAGATGCAAGCATTTCGTATTGACTCATCAGTACCAATTCTATATAAACCTTCTTTTTTCTTACAGTGACCACCTGTTCGGATGGCGGTTTAGGCCTACTGTGTCTTTCTATGAACCTTTTTGGATAACCATTAGATTGTAGTACAGTCGTGATCAACTCTAATTCCTCCGTAAGACTGTCTTGTGTACAAATTCGTCTTGCGCGTGTGAATAGTGTATTCACTAGTGCGCGCTTCTGATGGACCGGTGTGAAACTACTAAAGTTGAGGTATTGACCTTCCCTAACCCATCAATCGACTATGTATTCCACCCACCCCTAACTGTTCGATATAAAAAACCGTTTCATGTTATTGTAAATTTGGTACTGATGAGTCAATACGAAATGCTTGCATCTACCAGTTTTCGTGTTCTAACTGTTTTGTTCAAAACGAAAACTGACATTCTCAGTACAGAGCAGCAAAGTTTCCTTCAATATGTCGGTCGGAAGTGGCAACGAAATGTGACTCATTTCAACGAGCTCACAAATATAGTCAATCGTTTCGTGTAGCGGAACATTTGTGAACAGTGACTGGACGTCTACAGAGCACATCAGTTCGTTAGCAAGATTGATTCTGTCCAAGTCACGGGTCAATTCAAAAGAATCCTTAATGGAGTGTGTCTGAAATTTTTGTCTTAATGGGGTTAGGTAGCAACTAGCCAGCGTGCCAATTTATGGTAAGGGGAGTTTGTCATTGCCAAAATTGGCCTAAGTGGCATCCCAGGCTTGTGCGTCTTCGGTAGGCCGTACAGTTGGGGTGTTGACGATCCACACGGCTTAAGCGACTTATACGTTACCTCATCAATAATCCTCAACTGTAAGAGAAGCTGAAGATGTCGTCCTATGCGGTCCTCTATTTCGGTGACATTATCCACTCTCTCTATTGGCTGAAACTTTGTTTTGTCATCCAATATTGATAACATCTTCTGTACATACGCATCTTTGTCTAGAACGACAGCCCCTGGGCTCAGGGGCTCTGCTGTGCCAAGCCAAAATGAACACAAACGCGCATTATAAACCTTTCCTTCAATCCACAAATGAGCGTTTTTGGAGTGCCACAATTGGCGAAGTTTGGTTTCTTTTTGGACACCTCGTCAGCAAGCTGGCAAGGTGATATTCTCCAAATAGATGAAGCGACATAAATTCCTCAACCTGCGATAACAAAGATAAGGTCAATGATAGCCCTGTCTCTCAACAGTTCTTTACAGTTTGAAAGTGCATACCCTACAGATCCGCTGTATCGTCTGACCGACTCACGATGGTCTGTAAGCTCTGTGCAGAAGAATCGAGTACAATAACGTTGTCCGCGTACTCCATACCGTGTACTCCTTACTGAGGTTTATCGAACATCCTGTCGAACCTGTAGTGGAGAACTTTCGAGATAGCTGCCCATAAATGCTCACCGTGCATTTACAGTAGGCACACAACGGCTTCAATAACCTAACTGCAAGTTCTCTGCAATGGCGGCATTCCAAGAGAGTATGTCAATCGACCAAATCAAAAGTGCCACGACCATTGGTGGGGAACAGTAGCACCGGTGTTGTAGTATATTTCTCAAGGTGAAGGTGTAATCATTACACCGGCGATCAAGCTCAAAAACCTTCCTGTTCTTCCGTTGTATGCTTTTTTCTGTGCTTCAGAGACCGTTGAATTTTAAGACCCGTTGATATATTGAATGCGTTAGAGGCAAAGTCATCACCTGTATTTGTCATATGATATCTTGACATCTTTTCTGAAAATGGGAATGATTGTCGATAAGTACCAATCACGAGATTTTGGTGTTTGAATGACGTTTTTCAACTTACATCATCTTTGGCGCCGACATGATCTCATTTTTTCAATAGATGGATGATTAGTTATTGCCACTGCACGGTCAGTCTTATTGTACTGCTGCGAAACTTGACTTATCCGTAGAGGGGATGGTCAGAGAGTGTCCGAAACTTTGGCCCCGTATGATAGAAACACCGTGTCAACCTTGAGGAAATTTAATGACTCGCCTTCAGGACGGCTAGACTCTGTCAACCCTTGAGCATAATAATCTCACTTCACGGGATCCGGTAGCTCGGACGCATTGTACATATGTTATCTCACGGTTTGTCACGTTGTGCTCTGTGTGCAACTTCTGGCTAGGGCTGGAAGCAGCTTCTTGGTGGCTAGCGTAATACGTGTGTCCGAGTCATGAAGCTGCTGTCAACGAGGCATGCTTCAGTAGTGTTTTTCTGGTCGGGATCCGACGGACAAAAAGCGCACTGTTAGACGGCGCTGTATGATATGGCGAAGAAGAAAAGTCAACGGCGTTCGCGTTGCAAATCAGTGTGTGCGCCGGTTGTATGTCTTACTTCTTCACCCACGTTTTCTCTGTGTATCCTCTGTTTCCATGGCCTCCCCGAAATCCAGCCTGTTCCTCATGACACTGCTGCCAATTGATTTTGGTACAATCCGAAGTGCAGAATGAGTACCGACAGTTCCGGCACATCTAAAATCAGGGTAATACCGTGGGTCTTTCTCAAAGTTAGGATTTCTCGATTTCCCCGCAAGATTCGATACATTTTTTCATATATCAAGCCATGTAGTACAGAGGGAACATTCCGTAAACACGCACATTTATACCATACCCAAAATGGGCCGGATGATTATCATCTAAGCTGGATGTCTTGTGACTTCTGTGACTGGGAATTTATTTCTGAGTCTCGGCATTTTTCTTGAAATAGTTTGAGTACACAGTTCACGGAGCAATTCTGCAACTACACTTGATAGAATATCAATCAGGGCTTTCCCTAAACCGAACAACTAAATCCGAATGAGTCTGCATAGGTCTAAAATCATCTGGTCTTTCCCCTAGCTTATATGGTAAGAGAGAGCTGTTGGATTTTATATCATGAGACGCTACCCGCCGTGTGACAGTTTGATATGGGCTGGGTCCATTGGGGCCATCCACTGCCCATTCAAGACTAGTTAAGATTATCGGAGTGTCGACTTTCCGGCCTTCTAATTGGTAGTCAGGCCTCTGGGCTTAGTTACTATAGTTACATTGTTACGATCCCTCGAGGCACACGACCTGTTCGCTTACATACAAGATTCGGTGTGGAGACCTCGTGATTGGTACTGGAGACTTCGCGAAAGACGCGAATAATGGGACTCAGTTTCTGGACCACTAATGGTTTCCGGTTGTGAAGTGAAGATAAATAATGAATCTAGATAACGAAAGTCACAATGTCGTACCCTCACGTGTGTTGACTGCAAGTTGTCGACACTCTTATGCACCGCTAAAGGTTTGCATTTGTTTTTATGTCCTGTTACACGGTTTTGTGTCATATACCTAACAACGATGAATCACGTTTGGCTCACCGGCGTACTTCCTGTTGCGCTTTTGAGCGGTCGAATTCTATATGGCGCAAGTTTGGATACATTTAAGGGCGATCTTGGAGTTTCTACTCTTTTGTGTTTTTATCCCAGCACTTTTGATTTGATTTACGGGAAGGCGGATTTTCAGTGACAGTCACCAGGATTAAATTATGATGTTGCACCGCAATGCTATTCCACTTTGAGTTTGTGTCGTATTTATTTCTGGTCCTTTCTCCTCGCGATGATGCCAGTGACTGTTCATTACGTGGTCATCGGGATTCAGATATTGTTATTGGACTGTTCTATCTCCCAGACCATCTGTTCACGAATAGTGTTGTCTGCAATCGGCCGACTCACGGACAGACCGCTCTGAGAAACGGGGACATCATTGTCATGTGTTTCTACGGTCGCAATAATGCACTAGATGATGGCGATTATTGCATTGCACGGGCAGCGGTTGTTACTTTGAGTTATCCATAATAACCGTCTTGCGTTATCAGCGCACACGTTGCATATCGTTGCTCAGTTCAACAGTTTGGTAAATCCTGATTAGAGTGTAAAAAAGTCAACAAATCGTGTTCTCAGGTAACCGCGTGTTATCAGTGATTAGTTAGATTTTGAGCCTTTGCGCCTAGTGCTATGCCACAGACTAGGCCACACGTGCAATGGGCACTGTTAAGATACCCAATCACAAATAAAAGTGGCCAGTGGACAGGGCTCGAACCCGAAGGTTTGTGATCAGCAGTTTAAGTTGATATTGCCAAGAGTCATTCTGAGTTTGATGACGACTGTATTTAAAACTAAGCTGTGTGTTACAGCTTCATTGGCTCCGTACCCCCAGTTAAGTGTAATCTGTGCATTTTGTTATCAAAGGTGAATTCGTGGTTTAGATTATTCCACTGTCATTGTTTGCATCGCACTAGGCACGGTCTACTTACCGGATGCGGTGTAACTGACGTCGATAGTACATGTTTTCGTGTGTTTCATTCTAACCTCGCTGAGACGCAGTCTCCAGCACAGGTTGGTTATGTCGTCCTCCAAAAATTACCACTCTTCTCTATACATTTTATTAAAGAAATTCAGTGTTCTATTCCAGTGGGGCAGATTGTGAAGTCCATTGATTAGTAAGGAGTCGCTCTCCTTGCTGAAAGTCGTCTTTGCTCTTCTCTCCTCAGACCATCTGAGAAGTCGTCGATGTAAGTTTCAGGCATTGTTTTTTTTTTCATTTACACTGTTCTTCGGACATTTAAGTTGACTTTACGACCTAACCAGTTTCGTTCGTGCTCGATCCGGATAACATGAAAACAATCTGGCACAGGTTGTGAATTCGTGGGTTTGTCTTTTTGATATTTAAGCCATCCCTCATTCCAGGTCCTCAAGTAAACTGGTATTCATCATCCCGGCTTTGATTTATAAGGGTTTTAAAAGCTGGGCGCTTCAGCATCCCGTTTTCTGCTCTCATCATACACTGGCAATGACCAACAACCCATTGTAGCTGTCGTGCGTAGTTATTAACTTCACCCGTTGCTCATTGAGCGCGCATATAAGCTGTTCCTCATGGATCGATCAGTTTGACGCGATCCATTTTGTCGAGTGAGACGAATCCTGTATCTGACGTGCCTTAACACTATATGCGTTCTCTCCTTTGTTGGTTAAGGTTTAGATCGCTAAGGTTGTGTGTTCTATCAAGCTCAGTAGGAGTATAATGCTTGACAATCAGTTCAGTTATTGCAGACACTAAGTGCACACTTTTTTGAAGCACCTTTAACATGTGTGATCTGCCCTGCTTTCTTGCTCTGGTTATACACTCTCGGTTGCTGTGCTTTCGTTTCTGCTTACTCCTCATAGCATGCGTGTCACGCTAGGACGAATTGTGGTCAACGCGTTACGTCGTGGTGATGATGCGGTTACACACGCGGTGCTAGATGCGATCAATACACTGATGCAACCGATGCACGACTCGCCAGACATCCGACAAGAACAATTGAACAAAGCCTCAATAATGTCTAGTGAGGCTTTCATGTCTCGTTTGGTGGACATTTTCACACTACATGCGGTGAGTTCTTTACCGGTTATAATCTGAGACGATAGCCGAGACTGCTTGAATCTTCGAAGATATTTATAGAACTGTGTATTCCGACCTACGTACGGCTTTGCTCCTAACGGTTTAACTGACGGTTCTGACGCTCTAAACACTTAGTTCATCCTTCAAGGGTTCCACCGTTGTTACATGTTTGTGAACGATTCTGACGGATGACAATTAAATCTGTTTTGAGGTTTTTTTTGGGCTATTGTAATATTTAACTTCCAAGTGCCAAAAGAACTGAATGCCATCGAGGGTGTTTCTAGCAGAGAACGTTATCTACTGTCTTCGAACGGGAATAGCGGGTATACCTTATGGAATGGAGGTTGTTTCGATTGCGATTCATTTCATATTATATAGATTGGGCTGAGATCCGTGACGCTTTTTTTGGAAGAGTTTTAACAGTGACATATCTTTCTCCGGGGTTATTTTACTCCTTAATTGCAGTCTTTGAGCACGGACATTTTGTCAGTTTTTTTGATTACCTAACAAGAGATAAATGAATCAAATGGCTACTCAAAAATTCTTACTGCGACTGCAAGCTTAGGTGTTGTCTATCGTATACACTATTCAACTAGTGTCCAATGGTGATATTGAGTTTCCGATATAGGAGATAATTCGAGGAGGAAAAAAAATTGTTTTGGTGATCCACGAACCAGAGAGATCACTTCACGTTGATCACCGCTTACTTATATCTACATGGTCATGTGTCTTCATAATTTCGTCTCCAGAATGGCTCGTCGTGATATGTTTTTGTAACCCTCGGCCCTGTTGGCAAATGTGGCATACACTATGTTACACGTGTTCATGTTACGTAATTTTGCAATATCTCAGCCATCTATTAGGAACCCTTGTGATATTTATCTAGTGATGAGAGTACTTCTGAGATTTTTCGGAGCATAAGGCTCAGCCTTTTGTCTTGCTAGCACTCCAATTAACACATGGAATACAACTGCTAACGATCCTTTTGAGGTTGAACAGGGTTTGCAGCCGACGCGTTGTTTAGCGAGTTGCTTGTTCAACGTATGTCCTTCCCCGCTATGTTACATCTTAATCAACCAGTTTTGTCGATATTCGTTCAACGTAATCAAGCTTTCAAGCTGTTCGCTCAAACTATCGACAAATGTTGCTTATAAAAGATATTCAGTAAGTCATTGTCGATGTTTTTCGAGTTTCCTACCAATTTGTCCTCGGTTATGCTATCATTTGTTCGGGGAACAGTCACACCGTATATCTTTTACATTGCGGCCGTACGTTTGCTTCTCCCGGTACCACCGCACACTTGATTTGTAATTGGAGTAATGGCTTTATTTTGATCACCAGAAGTTGTTTCACTTTGGTTTTGCATCAACCAATTTATGGAAACATCGGCAGGCTGTGAGCAGTGTCCAGCAACCCTTCACGATCGAGCCTTGAGCTTTCGCTGTCTTATTCAAAATTGACCTGACACGGATGCAACAGTTTTTTTTAAACAGCAGTGTTTTGCAAGTGCTTGTCCGTTCACGAATTTCTTCTTAGGCTACATACAACGATGATGGTTGCTGTCGTTTGAGTGTGTTCAATTTGCATCATATGAATGTGCTGTCTACACCTACACTCTATGACATACGTGCACGTATTTTACCAATAGTTTTGTTCGTTTTAAACCAGTCCCGCTCATTCTTTGTGTTAAAGTACGTGCGCTTGATGTACGTCAAATGTCATAAATAGAATAAAAGAATATTTAATTTTTTAATAGTTCATAAGCAAACTTGGAAAACAGCTGCGATGAAGTTGCATGCACACCTCAGAAGATTTTATTTCGAAAACGACTATAGGAGAATTCCCCTTTCTCTGCCAAGCACCTTTGTACAACATCCTGACGCAGTTTCGATGGGGAAATCTAGCATGGTTGGATTCAAACTATACTGTTCTCCTCTTTGCACTACCTTGGACGCAATCGTCGAGCCATGTATTTCATCACGCTTGCATCTTTGTTTGGCGAATATACTCCATGGGTTTTCATCTGAGTTTGAATTGTAATCACAGACTATGCTGTCGAATACGTGTTGATTGTCAGGCAAAAGCAACATTTTGGGAATGTTTTCTCATTTACGGAGCGCACTGCCACTGCAAAATGACTTTTTTTTTCGACGCAGAACTTAATAAATAACATTGAAACTTACCAAATGTGTTTACATGAGAACTTGACTTCCGTCTGCCATCTAGCATAACCAGTTTACTTAGGTCCGTGGCTGTGAATACACTTTTCACCTAAGTCAAGTCAAATCAATACCATTCTGTGCGTTTCTTATTAACACACTTCCTGCCGATATTATCTCCGTACGTTTGGGCTGTCCAGGCCAAATTTCCATTCGCAAATAGATTTTACAAATTCTTACTGAGATGTCCATAAGCTGCAAGAATCGGCCCACTTTACGCTATATGTGGCTTGCTCTTGATTGGGAAAAGTGGATTGTTTCATTCTTTGGCTGTCAATTCAAGTCAATATTTCGACATTCCTTGTGACTCTTGTCAAAATGCTCACCGCGAATGTTTTTCATCGTATCAGACACTAGCTGGTAAACTGCACTTGTCTCGTTTAGATAAATTTAGCGATCTATTACCACCATTCGTTTTTAGAAATGAGCTCTGCGGGAAACTCCGAACGTCACAGTTTTACCTCTGAAGTCGTTGAGCGACTTCCGTTGGGCCTAACTTCTATTGCTCGATTATAGAAATGTTATATTTTTCAAGATAACTGTGTTGATTTTTTTTCTGGTTCCTTGTATGGAGATACTGTCGTTTGACCGTCTGCCTGAGACTGCTCCACGGAGTAAAGTGGATAAATGTTGCCTGCCTCGTGATCACTCAAACCGCTGGTTAGAGACGCTATCCGAGATGGCAGCGTGTCGCAGTCAATGGCGTACCTGCATCCATACCATTTCTAGTTCTTCGCTTAGACTTCTTTTATTAATTTTCAACCTTCTAGGATATTCCACGTCACTGTTGAGGTGAGCGGCAGCCCGAGCCACAGTACCTTTTGGTCAGGCTCATGGCTGCTATGATGATGATGGTTAGCAAATTATTAGAGCAGCTTCAATGTGTAGTCATGTCCATTTTTGCTGCTGACATTTGACTGCCTTTCCCTCTCTGTGGAAGTCAGACTTCGTACGTGTCAACTTACTATGGCCACACTGATGGATTTATAGTCACGTCGTGGTCATTTTTACAATTTTATTGACTTTCTCAAGAAGAATAATTAACTTTTAAGTTTTCAGTATGATATCACTAAACAGTTGAATACCAAAAACAGACGCTTTATGCCTTAACGAATCGTAATTCTTTGTAAATTATTGGCTGGCATTATAATTGTGTTTCGAAAGGTGCGTATTTGTCTATGTCTGAAACTGCAAGATTTTGTGTGGGTCTCATTTCCGTTACTGTCGTTCTGTATTATATGGTCCATTCTTCTGATTTAGTTTTGTCCGTTTCTGGTACATTATATCAGTGTTTGCCTAAAACTACTGCGCCCATATCGTGACGGCTTCGTTCTGTATGATTTCGTCAACACATTTCCTTTGCAATAGACTTCGCATCCTGTTACTCCGGTTTGGATTTTGAGAATACTAATTTCGATTCACAGTTCTTTTAACTGCTTCGGACACGGGACGAAAACTGGTTGCTTTGAGACTGCGCCACATCACTCAACAATCAGCAGAAATATTATATATCTGCTAATTGCTTTGCTTGTATTGTTTTCATCGCAACTACTCCGTTTTTGTTTTTCGTTGAAGGACACTAACAATGTGCTCGTCGAATGTGCCTACTGTGCTCGACAGCAGCATTAAACCAGAGCTGCTCCGGGTTTTCTCATTTTTTTTGGTTTAAGTTGCCTATCGCAATCCAATACTTCACGCGTACTCCTGCATATCGAATAGAAGGAAACATCCTTCGACCTATTTGCTTTTGGACCTTTCGGTGCGCTTTAAGTTCTTATTGCGTGCGTATGTGATCTTTATGGCAACAGATTGTTAGACATTAGATTCTCCTAAGAGGCCAGGTTGTGTTTAGATTCAAGTCGGAACCCGGCTGGTGATGGGATTTTTACCGAGGGACTAGCTGCTGGCTTATGTGACGTGACCATCGTATTCTGAGAATGATTGTAAGTTGTTACGAGAACGTTATCCGCAGCCAGTAGACGTATTCACTTTTGAAATCAGTCCAGGATACACTAGATTGCGGTTTGAAAATTAGTAGCTACTCCAACGGTACGCTTCTTCGCTCCAACAGTTTATGTATGCTATCTCTGTTCACTTTGGGGTCATCCTGCTGTCCATTGATCCTCTTCCCCCGTCTCTTCAGTTACGTGGAACCGGTGCCTTGGTGCTATGTGCCTTGCTTGACTTTTTCACATTCGCCATTTGTCTGCCTTATTCTGAAACGTCAGAAGGTGGTGCGTTCGACTGTATGCTCCGCCTTGTGGCCAACCGAGGTCGTGCACTGTTCCGACTCTTTCACGTGAGTTTGCTTTTATATGCGGGCGCTTTTAGTTGTGTATGTGTAACATGCATTGATGTTGGTGCGTACGCGTTCCGAATGGTTTTATTCACAAATATTGTGTGTTGTTGGACAGTTAAAGTTTCTTTTTCTCATTGCCTTACAATGCCACATATGCCAATGTTTTCGAACTTGCCTTGATCGCAACAAACATCCGGTTAATGTCTTAAGACTAGCGTTAATTCGAAATGACTCTGGGAAGTCGATCTTCCTTTCTGAAGAATGTTTCATCTATGTTGTAGCCTGATAAATATCGTTTTCTTCTCATCAGCTTTGCTAACATTGGTGGCTTAATTTTCAGCAACTCATTAATCCTAACAGGATTTGGGATAGTATCCAAGGAAAGTCAGTTTTTATGTGTCCCTGTGGTGTTGGTCGGTTTTTATACCTAAATTTTCAAACATCAGCAGCTCGATATTGATCAGCCGTAGGCTATTAGATTGGGGTTGAAAAATATTCACTTTTCAATCTATGCGATTTTGGAGATCCGTACGGTTACAAGACGAATTCATGCCATGTTAGTCTACCAACGGTGCTTTCCATTAACATCGCACTTGAAGCACTAATCTTGCAGTCCCGACCTATACTGCTACCTTGACGAGGTGGTCGGGCTTGTGTGCTGTTTCGATCCGGCGGGCTATGCTGACTAGGACTCCGGTCCTTCCAGGTTCAACCCTGTCAGACAGGCCAAAGGGAGCAGCCAGACGAAAAGCAGTTACACTCATAGGATTGTATGTCGCACTACTGACCGCGTAGGAGTGCTTAGGTAGTGAGGCACGATCCTATGGGCATACAGCAGAACTATTTTTATAGTTGCGGCACTGCTGTCTTCCGTATCAGGAAGAAGGGGGTTAGAAAAGGTACCCTCAAACAAAGAGCACTCCGATCGCCCAACGGTTGACCGTGACCGCCGGCGTATTATCCAATACGGTCGAAAAACTCACACCCAAAAGCCCGATGTAGCTTTGAGTACATCCACTGCGCGCAGCAGTGCTCAGAATCAGACATCAATGTCTTATTCACTGCGCCCTCGGGCTAGGCAAGCCCCTCACTGCCAAGTGAGTCAGACTTTTGAGTCATTGGCTCCGGGTGGGGTCCCCCAAGAAAACCCTGTATCCTGTTGTCTCGCAGGTCAGACTTTTGAGTCAGAGACTCGGGGTGGGGTCCCTCAAGTCAACCCCCTTCCGCGGCATAAACGACCGGGAAGTATCAGAAGTTATCGCTCTCCCGACAGTGACATTACTAACCCAATACGACTTTCTCCTACTGTTTTACCCCCATTTCTTCCGCCTTCCATGTGCCTTCGGGCGATATTGTTTTCTGAGGCCAAGACAACCGGTAAACATTGGCGCCTTCAATGTCCGCACTCTCCGACAAGTCGGTCAGCAAGCTGCTCTGGCTAGTACTCTCTCAAGTCTGGAGCTTGATGTGTGCTGCGTGTCGGAGACGCGAGTCTACGATTCTAGCACCGTTATCCACTTGAGCTCACCTCTAGATAACTGTCGATTCAAGCGCTTCTCTCTCAGGGTTTCTGGTGACGCCGAAGCTGAATCTCGCGGTCAAGCTGGAGTGGGAATCGCACTGAGTTCCAGAGCAGAGCAATGTTTGCTCGATTGGATCCCAGTGAACAGTCGCTTGTGCGCTGTCAGACTCAATACATCGGTAAGTCTGTCGACGCAAATCAGAAAGACGTTGTGTATTCATTATATCGGCGTACGCTCCAACAGACAGCTGTTCGGATGATACCAAGGCGTTCTATGACGCCCTCGTTGACTCTGAGGCAAACTAAACCACCAGATATGATACCGGCGGGCGACTTTAATGCCACTTGTCGCCTTTCCCGATGGAAGCGGCTGGGAGGTATGTTTGGTGTCCGGGCACAACGCACTGACAATGGTGACAGACTGCTGCAGCTGTGTGCCTCCTATGGTCTCTATATTTCGAGCACAGCATTCCAACACAGGAAGAAGCACTGTGTTACATGGAGACCTCCGTGTGCTTCTCAGCCGTGGACGCAGTTGGATCATATAGCAGTCAGTTACAGGTGGCGCCACTCTGTTAAGGACTGTCGTGCCTTTTGGAGCAACCACTGGACTCGGACCATGCTGTTGTGCGTGCCCGTTTTGTTTTGTCATTTACCCAGAGGACACGCTCGTAAATGCAAGGTAATTAGCTGGCATTCGAGCGATGAGTGTAAAGAACGCTTACCAGAAGGCGTTGGTGAACAAGTTGCCCAGTTCGAGTCAGGTGAAAGATCCTAACGAACACTGGGAACAAATCGCTGCAGCTATGAAATCTGAAGAGGTATGTTCCGAAGGAGCTGTTCAGTTGCGACAGAACTGGATTTCCATCACGTCGATAAACCTCATGAACAAGCGTCGCTCGATCCCACCTGGTTCTGAATATGATGACGACCGTCGAGAACTTAAACGCAAGCTGACTAAAAGCTTGCGCAAAGACCGTGAGCACTACTTGGTCGAACAGTCGAAAGAGATGGAAAGGGCCTTTTTATCTGGGAATTGCAGAAGGCTTTTTTCCCTGATCCGTGGTTGTACTGGTCGTCGAGTCGGTGTAAGTGAGACCATATGTGAAAAAGATGGTTCACTTATCACCAATCAATCGCGTCGACTTGATAGGTGGGCTGAACATTTCGAAGAAGTTCAGCTCAACCTAGATAATGTGGACGACGGGGCCCGAATGGTCAGTTATTGTTCAGTCTCCCCGTCGAAGCAGAAGTGGTCTGAGCTCAAATTTGAAGCATAATGAGCTCCTGGACCAGACCTCATCCCTCTCTTCTCTGTTCAAGGATGGCGGGGAGGTTGATATCAGAACTGACTAAACTCCTCCAGACGATTTGGGAGACTGAAGAGGTACCTCGCGATTGGTGCTTGTCAACAGTAATTCCCGTTTTCAAAAAGGGGCCCGAAGTCTATGTGACAACACAGAGGCATCAGTTTGGTATCTGTTGCTTCCAAGTTACTCACTGGTCTCATTTTACGTCGGCTCACTAAACCCAGAGAAAGCCAGATACGTGAAGAACAGGCAGGATTCCGATCCGGTCGAGGGTGCGTTGACCACATTTTTACCTTGCGACGGATCTTGGAACATCGAATCATAGCGCCGAGTGGTGCTTTGGATAGGAGCTTCCGATTCAGTTGCTCTGTGCACTCCTGACAGTTTTCCGACAGGGGAATACGTGAATCTGTTGAGATCACTGTATGCTCACTCTGCAAGCAGGGTGAGGGTTTATGGACAGCTGTCTCGGGCATTCATCACTTCTAGTGGTGTTCGTCAAGGGTGTCCGATTTCCCCTCTTCCTGTTCAATTTTGTCATGGACGACATTCTGGAGGGTGCCCTTGAGGAGTCCAGTGAACTTGGTGTTGAGCTTCTTCCTGGCGCTCGGTTGACCGATCTGGAGTATGCGGACGACATTGTCTTATTTAGCCCCTCTGCCTGAAGACATGCTAGACTTGCATGAAAGGTGATCCGCACTCTTATCACTAAAGTGTATAAATGGGCACTTCCACTCTACTACTCTTTATTGCAGGTAATCCGCTTGAGACTGTGGACAGTTTCACCTACTTGGGTAGCACTATCTCGTCAGCTTGTAATATTGCTGATGAGATATCAACGAGGATAGCAAAGGCACGAGTTGCCTTTGCCAACCTGCGTCATCTGTGGCGTCGAAAAGACGTTCGATTGTCGCTGAAAGGAAGAGTATATAATGCTTGTGTGCGTTCTGTTTTGCTCTATGGTTCGGAGACGTGGCCTGTTCGCAAGGAAGATATCAACAAGCTTGCTGTATTTGACCATCGTTGTCTCCCAAATAGCCACATTAAGTGGACTGATCGCGTGAGCAATGCGGACAGTTCGCCGGCGCGTAGTCCGGAGCTCTTGAATGCGCAACCGATCGGTCAACTACTCACATTGCACAGCCTACGATGGTTAGGTCACGTATCTATGCCGGTTGAGCGTTTACCGTAGGCTACGAGATACTGAGACCACCAACAGTGGTGAAACACGTGGGTCAGCGACAAGGGTGTCCGTCATAATTGAAACCGACGACTTGTACTATTTTGAGTAAAGTGGGTAGCTGTCGCTTGCTGGATGTCCGTGATCATCGAACGCTGGTGAAGACGCTGTCTGAGATGCGGTGTGTCGCAGTCGAACGGAGTATCTGCATCTGCGCAATTGTTTTTGATTGTTATCGTTCGAATTTTCCAACTCTTCTTAGTAGTGTTTTCTTGGGATATCTCACGTCACTGTTGTGTGAGCAGAGCGAGTCACAGTACCTTTTGGTACGCTATCATGCGAGATGATGATGGTGTGATGATGAACTCTGACGAAAGAAAACGTTGTATTTTGTGACAGTTCTGTTCGCAGTTCCGCTAAGTTGTCTGTTTAAACTTCTGTTTTTCGGATACCACCAATGTGATGACAAACCCGTGCATTGTTTGTTATGACTGACCTGTTTACCTACAATTAAATCGCCCTTCCTGTCAGATAATACACCACAGGTGGCTTTAATTGACTGATAATTAGCGGTCTTTTGCATAGCTTAACTCGTCTTATCTGGAAACAAAACTTTTCCTCCAAACATTTTTGATTATTCTCATCGATTTGTTCTCAAAATCTTTATGGCAACTAATTGGAAACACGCTGAACGTGGCCGAACGTTTCAGGTGTGTTTCCTTCTATTCCAAATCAAGTCTAATTCATATATTTGTGTTCAGTCGTAGTGTTTGGACTTTGATATTCATGCTTCTAAAATTCGGAACATGTCTGCAATATCTCTTGTATGTGTTTTTGTATTCTGAGGTATTGTACAACTTTTTTGTCTCTCTCTACTTTGCTGGATTAACTTTGTCTCTCTACTTTGCTTGATTAACTTTGATTTCTTGTGTACACCTTGCCTTGTTTATAGCACCCTAGTTTGGCAATCGTGCGTGGTGCCGGCATGGTCATGCGTGCCATGATCGAAGAGGGCGGTGATGAAGTTGCTCGCGAGATGCGTCAACTAGCTTTATCCGAGGGTGCTCTATTCCATCATCTGTCCATTGCCTGTTTTACCCAAGGGACAGACACACGCAGTTTGGCCGTACGGTAAGCTATAAGGTGACGGAGAAATTTTCTCCTTAAGCTCTGATAGCCTGTTCTATCCTTTCCTATACACACTTCATCTTTCACTGTCCGAGCTTCACCGTACTTCGGTTAGTTCTGTTTGGAGATCAGTAATTCATGTTACCCTTAAAAGGTACGTGGACTCTAGGTAGCTCAGTGTTTCGAAATTTGGTTGTCTGACTGTGTTTGAGGAGCCTGTCCCTACGGCTAGCCCAATTGTGTGGTGACGCACGATGCGTTGAGGTCTCTGAAATAAAAGTTGTCTGCTTGAGGGCTAACATTGTTTTCCTCACCGACAACTTCTTCGTAATCCGTCTGTCCTCGCTAGTGTTTTACACTGATAAAGCTTTCACATTGCTGATGCTTTTTTTAATATCGGAATGTGCACAGTTATTGATTCCCCGTGATTGAATTCAAGTGTTATTTGACTGAATACATCTCGTATGTCTCATTTGAGATATGTAAAAGAAGTTGTGGTAGACAGGCCGGAGAGTGATTCTGACTTGATGTTAGCTCTTGACGCGCTTAGTCGTACACCATGTTATTAGCTAACGTCTCACAAGCCTACTGAGGTCTTGCACGCCCGGGTGTTATTATCTGATAACACTGGGATGAGCGTGTCGGTTATCGAAAGCCCTGACCATGTGCACACTGCTTTTGGACTCCAAGTTGTCCACTTCCTGTTCTGTTTGATAAACCTTTTTACAGCAGGTCTTTATAAACCTCGCGGCGGCTGATTGCTCATTTTGCGTCTCTTCTGTAGACAACTCAGTCGCCATCTGGTTGCTCTGTGGGTGGATCAGAGTCCGGAAGCTCATGATTTGCTCAAACGCATGTTTGTAAGTTCTCGTATTTTTGCGTGTGAATGCACACTTTAGCGCATTTTAAATTACCTCATTCCATTGATGTTTCTCCATTGGAAGCTTGTTTTCGAATCGGTAGGCTTGCTTGTTCCATACATTTCTGTCATTTTGCAGTGTTACTCTCCAATGAAAACTATTACACAGGAAGGATTATTTGCGGATCTCGATTACTGTGGTAAAGAAAAATTCTCTGGGTATGAGGAGAACGACTCTTATTGTGAGCATGATATTGTTCTCGTTGTCTCAGGATAGGAAGAGATGCACAATCAGCCGTGAAACGTGTGGCCACTTAATTGTTATGCGTGACCCGAGAATGTGATAGGTGGTGAAAGTTACAAAAATCTGTTAATAGTGAGTAGTCTTCAGACACCACCAGTATTTGCAAATTGACAGGGATCTGCCAACGACTTAAGAAAATGGGAACAAAACCTAGATAGTTTTGCTTCTTGGACGGACCGAACGCAATTACATAGTTAACTGGGTACGCTGCGATGCGCGTTCTCCTGCCTATGCTTGTAAAGTTGGTCGCCAGTAGCCAAATTTTCGATTTTAAAATTTTATCATCCGAAGTTTTTGACCTAAGTGAAACAAAAATAAAAAAAAAAAAGGGGGGGGAAAAGAGAAAAGGAAAAAAAAAAGGGGAAAAACAGTTACAATGTAACCCAAAGCCCTTCTACAAGAAGAAACGATGCCAACTTTACTTGATCAATAGTCCGAAGTTTTTTTAAAACATTAACCATTTAAATGACACTTAACTTATTCCTCTTCTCACCCGTAGTGCAAAAGGTCGTTCGGTGAGAAACGGTCCTTACTACCCACATGTGGGTTGCTCACCGCAGTGTGTATTGCTTTGTGAGGTACGACCGTTAGGTTCCATTTAAGGGATATGTAACTTCTGTTTTCATATTGTTGCTAGTTAGTGTAGTGAGCTCGTTCAGCTGGTTGCATTTCTCACTCGTGAGGCCGATTTCCCGACACTGTGTCGGTGCTGACTTTGCGTATCGGAGTTTTGTCCGACGTCCACTTCACAAATTGAGAGCAACTGAGTCTAGCGTCTTGTCATCCCATGCCCCCCCCCGGGCTTATGTAATGATCATGTATCAAATTTATTCCTGTTTACCGTTGGTCCTTCGACCACTGTCCGTCGTCTTTTAATTCAAGGAGCTTTGCTCCTGGAGACATGCGCAACTGTTTTGCTCGTTTGATCTGCCATGGGATTGACTTACACCTATCGTTTACAATGATCGACCACTATCGTTGTATAGCTATCTCCCCCTTGTTTGTTAGGAGTGAAAAGAAAAGTCTGTGCCGCACTCGGCTTTATGTGTGTGTGCAGCAGACAACATCGGCAACGTTGTCGTTTCTCTCTCGTTTCTGAGTTGGGGCTTATTCAATTGAATATTTAATCTTTTCGCAGATATAATCGCTCTTCGTCTAGATATAGTCAAATCTGTCTGCGCTTCAGCTGGTGAACAAGAATGTGCAATCGATAGCGCGATGCGTGGAGTATAAATGCATTAGTCTGCGGTTTAATTTACTGAGCTCATGGCTAAAGAATGTGACGTTTCCAAGATTTTGACGGTTTAAAGAGTCTGTCACCGAGAGAGTATATTTTGGTTCATTGAGTGTTTTGATATTTGTGCATCTGAAACTTATGTTGATAACATTTCTTTGCTGACATTCAGTACTCCGTTCACGAGCATGGCTTCAGTTGGCTGCTCCCCTTCTCTTGTAGGTTATGGTAACACATCTGATATCTCGTTTCTGCTATTGAAATATCCGTCATTGTAATCTAGCTATTGTAGCTTAAGTGCCTGTCTGCCGGTCTTCCGTGTGGATACTTTGCCGGATTAAGGTTTTCTTATCGATCTCAACATAAGAGGTCGTTGCCATCAGACAGGCATCCATTTTTGGGCTTTCAGACGATGGCTAGACATTGCTTCTCTATAGTGAAATGCTTCTGTCAGTATATAGCTATAGTTGTCCCTGCATGTCTGCACGACTACTTCATTGCGTCGTGTTCAAATCACGATACTGATTTGTCGAGAAGTCGTTCAGCAAAGCAGCGGTATTTATTATTCCACCTGCACCTTCTTGCGCCGTTCGTGCGCTGGTGCCTATCGATCAAAGTTTCAAGTCAACAAGCTCGGGGAAGATTCTGTTTAGACGTCCTGTGCACTTTTGTCTGTTTGGCTAATGTTTTTTGTTGTCGCAGACCTATTGAACGCGAAATTTGGGTGATTGAGACTGTCTAAGCATCGGTGCGCACAGTCGTTAGCTGAAAGAATTCTAGTAGTCATATACGTTTGAAGACGCTGATCCCTCGTAGTTATTTATTTCGACTACTTTCCAGCCCTACATACCATCATGGCTCGTTACATGAACAACTCGATACATTGCTCGTACCAAAGTGATTCGACGGTCATCTGCCAAGTGAACCTGACCTATATGTTGATCGTTAGGCCACCATGTTGAAGCTGTGATTCTTACTACACTGTCGCTTCGCGAAGTGAAGTGGCGTTTGTTCTGTGCTTTTGTATTACATTCAATATTTTTGGTGTTCAACTCTCTGTTTTCTCAGCCTCTTGGACTGTTAGCTTTCTTGGAAAGTGAAGCTGATCCTCCGGTCACCGTGATTGACCACTTGCCGAATCGTGACAATTTGCAAATGGCGCAGGTAAATGTTTGTTCGTTTGCTAGCCAGATCGGCCACAAGGACTTGGATCATCACTATGTCTTTCTGTCGGTTTGTTCTAGGATCATATGACGCGCGTAGAGGAACGCAAGCAAACTATTCGCTATCAGATGGAGATGAAAATAGACAATTTGCTTACTCACTGGCGACTTCGAGTCGGTTTGCCTCCGCCGAAGGTGGGTATTGTTCCTGAGCTCGCTTGTCTTTTCGTCTGTATGTTTAGCGCTGTCTCCCCTGTTTTGAGTTTATACATCGACTGGACTGTTCTTTTTATAAGGCCTAGATGGTCCATCTTAATAACTAATAACTCTAATTACGGAGCCACTTAGTTCTGATGGGGTTTGAGAGGGAGATTCGTGTTGATGTCTCAAGATCTGTCTCTCGTTGATTTCTATGCCGAGCTCATGTGTGTACTTGTTTTTTACTCGGTTAATCGTTCTAACTTTGTTTATGATGCAGTTCGTCTCCCCCCAATGTACCACAATTTTAGTGAGGTCAGTTGACCTCGCCTAACCTGAGGTACTTCACTACTGGTGGCGACACCAACAACTAAATGCGTAGCACTGGGTTCACGTCACGATTAGCTTAACACTTGCTGTTTCTGTTTTGTCATTCTGGCTAAAGGTAGTTCGATTGCATACGATCTAGTCTGTCTCATAGTAGCTGCAAAAGCCTATGTGATAGAAAGTCTGAATACGTAACCTAGTTATTTGTCTTTACTCTTAGTTCAACAACAACGGTGATTACCCTTATTGCTTGGCTAGCATACAATGATGGTGGAAAGTCCTGGTCCAGAGACTCTTGTGTTGAAGTTCAGTCAATGCTCTCCATCGTGGCATCAATGCATTGCAGTTGAAAGTAACGTGACATCCGCAATTCCAGTGCTTCACTTCAAAAATTCATCTTACTTCACAGATAGTGCAGTTAAACAGCAATGATGGTCACATCATTTCTTCAGAATGTTTACTGTCTCTATTGGCGTCTATAGCCAGGGATCTGGTTTAAAGTACCTACCTTATTAGCAACTGCTTCCTGAATCATGTCTTCGGTTGGCGATTTTCTAGTTAAGCTGGAGATTTGTCGAACACGTGCAAGGCATGATGAACGCTGGGTTTTATGGCGCTTGTGCTAACTGTCTAAATGTATGCGTTTTTAGGATTAAATTGACTAGACTTGTTTGATCCGCTGGGCAGCGTTCTGCATTGAGCATTATCCAAAATAACGTCATACAGATGAATCTGTTTTTGGTTAACAGCGTGGCGTGCTGTGGAAAATCACAACTATCTTGTGTTCAGTTGGCTTTGCTCTTTACACCTGTTACCTCGCAATCATTCTTACAATCGTTCTTAAACATTCATTACCATAACCATGATGTATCCTTCTTCTGTGTCTCAGTTTCCTTCGTTATTCCTGCGATGAACAATAGCTTCAGTCACATAACTGTCAGGCCCGTGTCAACACTGTTTGCAAGCATCTTTCGAACTTTTCAATCCATGTTTTCAAGACCTCTCGAAGCCGTTCTCGGTTAACGTATTGGTCACGCTTTGGGAAACACCATTTTCATGGATTAAACAGTAGGCTGTCTCAAATTTATTCCGTTGGAATTTAAGCGCATTCTGTCTTGTTCTGTTATGCTAACTCCGATGTTTTCTCTGTGGTACACTTTTCGCAATCGGGTTGAATGGATGGTTAGTCCCAGTGGGAAACCTTTAGACAGATACGTTGTTTAGTGCAATAAACGGCCACGTCTACACAAACGTGTGTTCGGTACACGTAGATTGTACTGGCTGGCCTTCCAGACTGTTTGCTGTTGTTATTTTTCTCCCCTCATCGTTAATAGTCTGATATTTTATTCTCTCTTCGGTTTCTGTTCTTCATTTTAGCCGAATTTACTCAAGGAGCTGGAAGAAAGGCCTGTGGTATTGCGGGTTCCGCGGCATCAGTTGAGGCCTTTGGTAGATGCGAACGACATCTCGGCCCCACGGCGAACTAATTGGCGTTATTTCTTTTATCAGTTTGACCAAGATCACGCAAAACCTGACTTGATATGGAATCTCCGAGTAAGTTTGAGGTCTACTCATCCAGTTGTTGTTGTTGTTGTTATTATTATTATTATTATTATTATTATTATTATTATTATTATTATTATTATTAT
>LOND01000905.1:42920-55845 GCA_014220965.1 Paragonimus kellicotti | reverse complement strand
ATATATATATATATATATATATATGACTCTCACGGTTGGCACTCATACCTCGCTCGGATCAGTATTGGAGTTTACTCTGATTGACTTCTGTTATTATAAGTCGGTCTGTGTCAACATGTTGGAAGTTTTATTTAAGCTTTTGCCTACCTACCCCAAGGCTCTTTTGCCTAATGGCTTACTAAGTCACGTAGGTTGGGCCGCCCAAACCTAGTTAGGAACAGTTGCGATAACCTGAGTTCTAACCTGAAGCCTCTGATTGACAATTAACGTTGTCTTAATCCTGCTATCTCGAGTCACCGTAAAGAGCATTTCTTCGAAGATGGAACATTTTCATTGAATCAGGCAGCATCGATATCGATTACCTTCCATATTGCAATGACAGCCATTCTGTGACATTCTCTTTTGCTAGAATGTGAATCCGCAGCGGGTAGGCCACAGATGCTGTCCAGTTCTTGTTTTCTCCTCAACGAGTCGCTGGCCACACTGTTTGTGTGTCATGTCGTGCTTCGCAGTTCGCAACATGGTTGGAAACGTTGGACATGTTTTGGATCCAGACTTACGCAACTCTTGGCAACATGAAACGTACAAGAATAGACTAAGTTGAAATTGGTCGACGTCTATCCACAACGGTTGCATTTTGGATGACATAATTGGACGAAGCAAGGAAATGTCCGTATCGCAGGCGCACTAGCAGTCAGTCCTGCATGTTAGCCAGCGAACGCTTAATGTTCACCATTGATCTGAACAGTTCATGCGTTTTTTACGTGGTGTGTGTTTCGAGCAGATACCGACAGGGTTATTCACTTGTGTTTTGTGGCTCACTCTAGTCAGACGCGGACGTCACTCTCTGCCGTTTACTTGACTCTGTAATTCCATGGATTCCTTACACAGTGAACCAGGTTGTGGCTTTTTTCGGCAGTTCTCTGTTTCGAAAAAATCCTCACCTAGAACATGTTATGCCCATCTGATGGCTTAGTGAAATACAGAATCGACAGGGCTTGGAAGCCAGTTATTAAGCTGCTTTTCATGACCAACTTGTGTTCCAACGGACATTGTTAAAAAAAATAATACTCTTCCGGAGCTGTTGATATCTTGTAGCGCCTGGATACTCATTCAGTTTAGGCTCCCTACGAACAGACTTATGCAAATTGAATAACTTCTTAAACGTATAGACGGTGTCAAACACTGACCGTTCATCACATGGTTGTAGATATGAATCCAGGTTATCGCGACATCGGTTTTTGGGAAGTACCAGGTATCCCACTGGTGACTTAGCTTGTGACGTAACAAAAAGCACTTATTGTGTAATGCAAAAAGCGATGACATGCAATGAAATGTAGATTTATTTTATCACCCCTTTGTGATTTTGTACCAACCTGTTTCATGCTATCCCTTTAGGTGGCTGCAATCTTTGTACAGTTAAACTGCTTTGATAATAAGCTTTGTGCCACTATTTTTTCCACGTAAATCTGTATCCGTTTTGATTGAAGTCTACAGTTGTTTTAACGAAATTGTTGTACAATCTGAATGTACGTTTTGGTTCTGATAAGCTGACTTCATGGTAGATACTGCTTGTAGGCACGCGTAGAATCTGCCCTTCAGCTACACATTGGGTACTTCTCGCAGACGTCTGAAATTGTTGTCCGCTGGTTTATGGGAGATTGGGTGTATATTTTGGAATATGACTCACCCGGCATTCTCTCCTGTATTTCCTTATTGGAGACCAATCTGTTTTGAAGTCCCTTTTACCATCGTATTCCATTGTTATGTTCCAGTACAATGTGGATGCCCTTGTGGAAGCAGACGGAGTGCGTGTGCTCGTCGATTTGGCCTGTCTATCCCATCTGCATACGTCCCGTGCTTCGACTCCATTGCAATCCAATGTGCTCAAGGCAAGTGCAGCACAGGATGCACATGAGGGTGGAGCGAGCACCCAACGTGAATGGTGGTGGTATGCCCCATCACGTGATTCATCAAAAGCCTCAGATGCCTCTGGGGTGATGCAGCTTCATGGCCCCGTCAGTTTCAGTGAGGTGAGGTATGCGGTGTTTTATCTTGTCCCCAAACCGATTGCTTTAAAATATTCAGTGTAAATCCGAGCGACCACTTGGTTTTTTTGTTAGGTAGTTTATTCTCATCGTGTCTAGGTGTTTGTGTTCGACGTTCGATCTCATTGATTTGCGGTCATCCATAACTAACCGCGCACAGCTTTGCAGTACTTGCTGTTCTTCTACCTTATCTTGCATCGACACAGCCCCCTCGTTAAAATCTAATGATCGTCCCGATTATGTGTTTCAATCATCTTTCTGATTTTGTCCAAGTTGATCCTTTGCTCACCGCAGGTTGCTGACCCCGTTACCAAGAATGTTAAGTCAGAAGTCGTTTTTCTTCCCTTTACATGCAGTCCACAACCTGTTGATTTTGTAACATCATTTATATGTTTTCGATGCGCCCAGCCTCACGTACGATAAATGCCCAATGTATCTACTTCGTTCTTACGCAGCCAAACTCGTCTGAATATGCGATGAATTCTCAGTGCATTATATAACATTTTCCTGACCTCTCTCACATAGTTGCGGAAGCTGGTTAGCAGTTCGCAAATTTCCGGCTCCACTCCAGTTTATGCACAAGGATTAGACGCAGTTCCACGTTGTCGACCTGATGGATTTTTGGCTGCTGATGACGAGGAGGACGCCGAGTGGGAACGAAATCAGCTGGTTGGTATGAACGGAACTTCAAGTGGTGTGGGTGATACCGTTACCAGCTCTACCGGGACTGGTCAGAAACCCGGTGCCAGCCGATCGTTGTCCGGTTGGGTTCTAGCTCGTCGTGTTGTCCAACTCCGCTGGACCATACCAGAGTTGCTGTGCCCCACACAATCCTCCCTGGTTTCGGATTTGCAACCGACATCAACTACCAGTTCGGCACAGACACAACTGACTATTGGTACAGAGGGCGTCGGAAGCCTGATTGACCAATTAGGCTATAGTCAAGGAGCGCTACTGAACTACACCCAACTTGCTATTCGGTGTGTTGATGTGTTGCGCAAACTGTGTGATAGCTGTTCGTCTCGTGATCCTCACGGTGGTGTAGTGCGTCCCTTGCCTAAGCCTCGTCGCGTCATTAGCAATCCATTATGCCTGACGCATTTGACCCAGGTGAGTTTGATTTGTTTTATCTAGATAACTAAAGACAGGTTGGTCGCCAGAGCGGTAACTTTCAGCAAAAGTACTTTTGCTGTCGCTCGTTGTTTGATTGTCATTCCGAAGTAGTTTCTTATTTGACTTTGCAGGCTCGTTTCGTTAGAGCCACTTTATTTTAACAATGCTTTAAAATAGACTACGCAGTTCTTGTTACCACTTTTCCGACTTTCCACACTTCCCGTTTGTTGATTGACTGCATTGTCTCTCATTCGCTTGTCGCTTTTTCATTGTTTCTTTCTTCTACGACCAATCACCATTAGCTTACTATCACACTGTCGTATTGTTTTTGGGCTTTTTATCTTTATTTTTATGACACGTGCTTCGTTTTGTCGGTGTCGCTTACGTTATGTTCGACTGGACTGGCAAATAAAAATTGTGCACTCGTAGCCGCTGCGTCAGAATGATCCCGTGGTGGCTCTTACTGAGCACAGCACGACTGTCCATTGGTTTCCCGCACAGACGTGCGTTCTGGTGTGCAGCTAAATTTTTACTTAGAATTTATGTGCTGGAGTAAAGATTTTTGCATCACAGTACTGTTCAACGTGGTTGCTCCAAGGCTGTATAAACAGTACAGCTTTTTATGGGTTTTGCATGTTCATGAACGTTGAGCTAAAAACGTGTTACGTAACCTTTCTTACTAATTTTTTCACTCACTGAGCTAATCGAATTGGGTTCATACTAGTTGTATTGCATCTACATGCGGGTTTGAGCGTCGATGTGATATTTTGTTGTTTACTTATCACTCAGCAGATCTGGTAGCTACAAGCGCTCTGTGGGAAATATCTCATCCCATGTACGGCAAACTTTGTGATGTGAGCCAATCGGTTCATCATGACTGATTAATCGGTAGATTTTTGGCGGCCAGTTTACGTTGAATTAGTACGTGCTACCTTCGTGTACGTTCAACTGTGTGTACCACTTTATTTTATATGTCTGACTTCCCTAAGCTTTTGATCACTGTAGCAGCCAGCTAATATTATATAGTCTTCGGTTACCTTTTATACATTCCCCGCTCATTAATTCCCGTTGCTGTTTCAGAATCGGAGGAAGTAAGCGTTTCTGAATGACGAAGTCTCTTGCCCATCGGTTAGGCGTTTATGTTAGATGAGCGTTGATGGCCAGCAAGTGTCACCGTAAAGATAGCCAGGCAGTTATGCAATCAACAGCTAAGGACAATGTGAATCAATCTAAACGGTTATCTGATTGTTCGAGCCTCTCAATAATGACTTTCGGCAGTATTATATATGATAATAACTTCTGTCCATAGACTTACTCTGTGGCTAACTGTGGTTATCATGATTTTCACTTCCTCTACGTTTCTATCATTTCATTTTGCTCTTTTTCTCTCTGTCAGCTTCTCCTTACCTTCGATCCCCCATTGGTCGAACGAGTGGTATCTTTGTTGCACATCCTTTTGGACCAAAATCCGATGTTACCACGGCTGTATCTCACCGGTGTATTTTTCTTCGTTCTCATGTACACCGGGAGCAACGTGTTGCCGATCGCCCGGTTTCTTAAGGATGTTCATCTTTTGCAAGCATTTCGACTGGAAGATGTACGTATGTTCCATCGGAGATCTAATGGTGGCTCGCCCTTTTGTTTACGGATTATTGTGCTGTGTTAACTTTCTCATCTGAAGGAGGCTGTGTGTGTGTGTGTGTGATTCGTTTTATTTGTCATGCCTACCTGACCGATTCCAATAAAACCTGACTGCCTGTGCAGGTTTAACGGTTGACATACTTTGATCCTGTCTGCTTTCCTGGAAATCGCGACCAAACGCGATAACACCAGTCGAACATGGTTGGTTTTACTACTGGCGACCGACTTTCATGCTAAACATCACATAAGCCCCGTTTGGGTACTGTGACATAAATTATAGTGGATATGTCATCAGGAAAGTATTTCATACACCTCAACTTCTAGAGCATAAACACACCTGAGTGGTTTGCTGCTACTTTCACTTTGTTGTGTCGCCCTAGTCGAATATTTTTTGGTGGACTGGACTCGGTGTATATGCCACAACAAATAACAAAGTCCTGTACGTTCTCGAGACACTTGTTAATGGACCGATAAGCCAATACATGTTTTTTTTGCGAGAGATGTGGTCTGGAGATTCTCTTCCAACGTACTGAACCTCATCAGTTGTTATCCCCATTCACAGAAGGCACATACAGAATACTAAGGGCGGTCAGCAAGTAATTAGTTTAGTCAAATCCCGTCGGGTTTTCCTGACTGCTTTGGTCCTTCATAGGATTTTTTCACCCGGTGGGTGACATAAGAGTGGTTCCTGCCGGACACTGCCATGGATGGGTGCATGCTAAAAAATTATCTGCTGTCAATGAAGCGTTAGAGTTTTATCAGTTAACTGGGCAAATGTTAACTGTCTTCATATGCTGGACCCTGTTGATACGATTTACCTGTCCATTCTGGATTTGAATTTCGCTTCTACGGTAATCGGTTGTTCGTTTCATGTTTGAACGCGGTTTCAGACTTGTGTACTCGTGCTTGCTTCGTGTTCACCAGTAGGCTTGTGCTGTGGTATGACACAATCGTTGGAGACATGAAGTGCTGTTGCGCGCACGGTCAATAGTGGAGACGTTTGTGTCAGTTTTTGCTATCGTCTATAGTTTTGTAAAGTTTCTTACCAAAACCAGCCAGTGTGTGAGCTTGCCTACTTTCATTATACGATTCATATCCTGTCGCTGCATATGATATGACCAACAGAACATTGATTTGACTGTGCGTCCTGTTTTGTGTTTCCAGGCTCATCGCTCATCCAGCACCGACCTCACCTCACGGTCTATTTTGGGCAATATGCTCCCGGATGCAATGATCGCCTATCTGGACAATCACCCGCCAGAGAAATTTGCTGAAATATTTCTAGGCAATTTCGATTCTCCGGAGGCTATTTGGAATTCCGAAATGCGGTGCGTTAAATATGTCTCTTATGTGCGTGTTTGTCAGTTAAATACCAGTTGTTTACTGCACGTTGTTACGTCACTTCAGTAAGCTGCACTTGACTCTGGTTTTACCTGTCCTCGTTCAGATGAGGATTTGTACTGCAGCCCTCATTCCCATGAGATCAACAAATGTGTTTTTGGTATCCAGTTATTCCTTTCATTCTTTCAAGAATGCTTTCATATAGATAATGATCAAGTAATGTTTTGACCGTGCGATGGTCCTCTGCTCCTGTAAACGCCTTTCGCAGTTTGCAGATGCCTTTCTTCGGCAGAGGTATTTTTTTCTGATGTCGACCACAATTACGTGCTCGCAGTGTACGGCGTTGTTGACTACAGTGAATGCACGAGGTCTGTTAACTTAACGCGAACGTTTGTCGACCACAGGAGTTCATTCAGAGTTGGTCCTATTGTTTTTGTTACGTACAAGTGTGACCGTTTTCGAAATGATACTGTTATAATTACTCCACATATTGGGGTATTCCTTATGAATTTTTTTTTATAGAAGGCAACGTGTCAGGGAAGGGCTCATTTGCATTGTCCTTTAATGCGTGAATTCATGCAGAAAGTTACAACTGTGTAATGAACGTTCTAATTGAAGCATGATTGCACAGTTACTGTTAATCATTTACTACGTAACATTGTTAAACAATTTACGAGCACATTGAACAACAATGGGATTTGCTGTTTCAAGTTGCTGTACGTTAGGCAATCCGTAATACCAGCGAACACCACTTTTTCGAGGATAAAAACACGCAGTATAATAAACCGTCACACGTGACAATTTTTTGGTCATCTGATGGGTGCTACACATAAAAAGCCTAAGCTTGCTTGCATAAACTGTGCACGCTGAGCACTACAAACCACACGGCTAATTTTTCACAATGATGTTTGTCATGCTGATCGTACCAGTAATCCTCTCATTCTCCTATTGTCTGTGTTATGTTCCTAACCGATGCTACCCATACTGCTCGTTTTGTTACTGTGTGCTTGCTCCTGGGTCAGTTAAAAGATACCATATCCAGACTCTCAAAGGTTTCTTAGTTAATTTCATTCTCATGGACCACTCCAAGCCTTCAAAATCCCACAACGCATTTTTCAATCTGTTTTCTTCTACCAGGCGTTATTTAATCGAACGGATCGCCTCTCATTTGGCAGATTTCACACCGAGGCTACACAGCAACACCCGGGCTATCTATCAGTATATTGGGATACCTTTGATTGTCTATCCGCAATTGGAGAACGAGTTGTTCTGTCATAACTACTATCTGCGGCACCTGTGTGATACCACCCGATTCCCTGATTGGCCAATACGAGATCCTGTATGCTTCACATGTTCGTGTTGTGCGCTCTTGTTCTGTTCCACTGTTTGCGTTGCCAGTAACTTTGATGGTATACTTTCCCGTTTACAGATCGCTCTTCTGCGTGACGTGCTGCGTGTATGGCGTGAGGAGATTGAGAAAAAGCCGGTCGATATGTCTTTTAACGATGCGATCAAAGAGCTGGGTTTGGACGTCTCACAGCTGAATCCGTAAGCCATTCTCCGTCATTCGTGATTCCCATAACTTCATCGTCTACTCTTGCGTCATATTGCGGACGTTACATTAGCAACAATGAGGTACTTCATTAGACACTTCGCTCTTTCTTGATTTACTCATTCATGTTTGTGTGCTTTGTCTATTCATTCGAACTATTACCGCAGATCTTGATGTTCCTACTCCTTGGCGTGTGTTTTTGTTGCAAGCGATTTCGGATCCAGTTACCATAACCTGTGATCTGATCCAAGCGTTTGAAACAGTATTTGTACACTCCGGTGATGTGTACAATTTCCGTTCACGGTTGGCTTTCTAATTGATTTTAGTTGGTTTCACCTGTTGTTACTACTGCATTAAAATAGGTAGTACATTTTCTACTACACACATTTTACACGTTTTCGAAGTCGCCCGTATCGAGTGATCGACAACAAAAGGGCAAAGTTGGAAACACTTGAATAGGCTGTTGTCAATAAACGGATATGTCATCGTTGATTTTTATAGAGTATTCATCTTTAATTACGTGTTTTTTAGGTTTGAACTATAGTTGCAATTTTATTGTAGACTGTTATTCCTAGTCGCCTTAAAAGATGTTAGCAGTAATTACAATAGTATTTACAATAATATTTAATCGTAGTTATAGTTATAGCGATGAACGCTGGGCCGTTTATCTTTCATTTCTGTGCATAAAGCATTAACAGCCACAGCGGTTCAATCATCATATTGAAGTATTGCAGTAAAAATTATGGAAAAAAGATGTTGAAATTAAACATCAATAACGGTTAATTACAGCCCTCGCATTTAAACTTACGATTATTCCGTACACTGTCTAACAGGTTTACAGAACTGTGTGATTTTAACGTCACTAAGACATCCTAGTCGCGGCGTTATTAATTAGAGTTAACACAACACCTACTGTATCTCTTCTCGAGGCTATCGGGCGACCTGGCTATCATTCGGAGGCGAAAGTTACCAAGCGATTGCACATGATGATTCTGTGGTTCCTAGAATGAAGTTAATAACTCAGTGGTCAACACGGTTGCCTCGTGAAAACGTGGCTGGTGTTCCATTCTCGGTTATGGGAAGAACGTGCACTAGTGACGACTTCCGATAAAAAGATGTCTCGTTTTTTTGTTCTTAGAAGGAACTAGCTAGTGTTGTATAACAAGCTGTTTCGTTCGTGAATAGTATACTACTCACAAGCGACATTCAGGAACTAAAAGGTAGGCCTCATCGCCAGGAAGATGACTGACCAGAAGCGACTATCGGAATAGTGTGCGCGCGCTATGGAGGAAGTGCCACCAGGGCAGAAGATAAAGTCCAAGTGTAAACATTCTACCTCAATCAGAAATGGTGGGAAAGTTGGAAGGTTTTCTGTTCCGGTAGTGACTGTCGTGGCTGGTTAGCCAGTAGACCACTTATGAAAGCGTCTCCACTCTGCTCGACTGCAGCAAGTTGCAGTCTGTGCAACATGATCCAGGGTCTATCCATTTTTCTCTCCTCAAGTCGGTACTAGGTTATGAGTGAATATTTCGTATTTAGGCTTCACCTAGTGGTCTCGTCGTACGCCGGTTTTCTCGTCATAGCTACCGCATTGGGAGATATATTTGTAAGCTGAGAACAGGATTTAGTTGATCAAGGTGGTCAGTTTGTTAGGGTTTAAAATGGTAATGGTTATTCAGAAGTTAGAAAACGTAAAAAACTAGTGGGTCCATTCTTTAGGAGCATCAACTGCATCGTTGGTGTCCACTCGGGATGAATAATTCGTTCCATTACTTATTTGTTAGATAAATAAATTCCTGTAAACAATCCAACTCAGCCGTGCAAAACAACGTGAAAACCAGTAGAGTGATTGCCACTGACGATAGGGTTCATTCACCGAACAATCGGCATATGGAAGCTGGACTACAATGCGTTATTGGATTAATAACTCAAAGTTGAAACGACTTCATCAAAATACAACTCATACTCGATAACACATGGAACAATCCGATTGGTTGATTGCGGTACACAAGCTTGACGATTAGTGAATGCTATAATGTATAAGTGTTTGCTCACTGCTAGTGTGTTTTCTAGAACTTGGATGTCCGATCGTTCTTTGTATTGTGTTTTGGATTACCGATCAGCTGCTTGGTTTCTCATCACATCCACTATGCTATCTGTCTCGTTAACATCGCCTTACTTACACCTGCAACCTACTTGGTTTTATGTAACGTACGATAACTTCATTATTAAAGGTGTGAGCGTATACGTGTTTCTCTCTCCATTTGTCAAACTGTTGTCCCTTCGCATTTCATGATCATGTGATATTGAGACGCCTCTGGGGATTCGACATGGAATATTGTTACTACAGTTAGCTTTATCAAGCAGGAAATTGGTTTGATTAGTTCGAAAATGTCGTTCGTCTTCAATGTAGTTTTGTATGCTGGTAGAGTTTCCAGTTTTTTCATACAAAATTCATGCATCTTTGTGCATATTTTCAGCCTTCCCTCCTTGTAAACAATTTTTCCATTATGCGATCTGATACAAGTTTTGCCTACCACACACGGACTAAACAGACATTATTTTTCAATTTAGTTCAAACGAAGAGGCGTTGATACGTCGTGCCTACTATCAAATGTCAATGAAGTATCACCCAGATAAAAATCCAGAGGGTCGAGTGAGTACTCGTTTCGTCCCTTTTGCGTTTTCTTGTGATCCGTGTCTTCATATTCATACATGCATGTATGTATGTGTTAGCATTTTCCGTGTTCTCTTTGGATTTATCGTTACACTCCATGGTTCCTTTTTCTGTTCTGCTATAGGAAAAGTTTCATGCAGCTACCGTGGCTTACCAGTTTTTGTGCAACCGCAGTAAACTTGGCACTGGTCCCAATCGTCTACACATCCAGTTGATGTTGCGTGTCCAAAGCATCGTCTACAATCGGTACAGATCACGTGAGTTTGTGTTGTCTCAAATTTTTCGCGGCAATCTTTCTATCCCATTCTTTGCCTATTTGTACCCTAATTTCCATGCTTGAACCCTGAACTGGACAATTTTTCAGTGCTATCCGCGCAAAAGTACGCCGGCTACCCGATGCTCGTCCAAACCATCCGCACGGAGACTGAAGACGAGGATTTGTTCGCACGTGTCGCAGCCAGTGAAGACTTCTCGGTTCCCCGTCCAAATACTTCGGAAGATCATCACGAGTCTAAACGCGAAACTGCAGAAAACGCTGTCTTACTGGTGGCTGCGACAGAACTGGCCTACGAAACGGTTGCCACTAGTGCATTGAACGCTGAGGAATTGCGGAGACAAGGTGGCATACAGGTGTTGCAGGTAGGTTAGGTTTATTTTTTTCGGCTTCTGCGCTATGTTTCCAATATTTTAACTGTATGTGCCTTCTCTATTCATCCTGGTTTGTTTTAGGAAGCGTTCAGTCGATGTTCTGTCATCATTTCACGAATAAACAGTCGTCCAACTGACGCCACGGTGCGCGTATGTGGTCATATTATCTCCGTGATGGCCGCGGCTTCCCAGTTTACGTCCTGTCGTCAGTGTATCCAGGAATTACCCCAGCTAGCTAAACATGTGCTACGTCTATTGTACTATCGCGTAAGTGCTACTTTTCATTCTTGCTCATTGTTTTTGCGTTTCCATTCAACACGTCACTTCGATGGAGCGAGGAATATTTTCTTTCATCACATTCTGCAAACAAATGGTCAGTATCGCATATAACGTTCAGACGGCACACACCATACACGCACAAGTACACATGTGAACAAAGCGCCTGATTAAGGTCACGTAACACGAGTTAGTCGGTTCAGAATTGACGTAAAAAGGGCTAGCACTTTTGATTCGCTGTAGTTTTACCTAAATGCAACTGCTTCGTTATCGGTCGCCAAGATGCCATTTACTGAATACCGATCATTCTTCGAGTAAACGATCTTTACACGGATCCACGGTTTTTATCACCGCTTTGTCTGATTGGCTGCCACATGTTAAGGACCGTATACAGTCGGACAAACAGTGATCAACGCAGTGAGTATGAATTCGTCCTGATAAGGACCATGACTTCGCAGCAAAATGACCCATACTCCCTCTCGGAACTCTACCGGTCAGTCAATGTTTCGGATCTTTATTGTTGGGATTGGTGCACAAGCTCAGTGCAGTAGCTTTTGTCGAGACCCGTCCTGTACATTAGTGTGGTTGTTTTCCGCTCCAATCTGAGCCCAGCGACGTCACTCGTGTCTGCTTGGATCGCACCGAATCACCTCCAATCGGAGCATTCCAATTGGCTCAGTGTATAAATGGTGACCACGTGTGCGCGTACTTTCGGATCTTGGAAATAGCTTTGGGGTCGATGAGTGTGTGGGCGCGCATGTACAGATTGGCGCAGTGGGCATCACTTAGACTGAACGGCCGAATGAGCGGGCGAGACGACTACCACAACTGTCTGTAGATCAACCTATTGACAATTCGATCCGGAAAGGTTAACTCACTCTACGGTGGGTGGGATAACAGTCCATGCCGAAGTGAATCGTCGTCACCACCTTGCAGTATGAAAATGTCCATAAATCACTCACTCTCATGCGCCGTTGCATCTACTTTTTCTGATAACCACAACTTTTGCCCTTCGGCAACCGACATGTACTGAATAGAAGTGTGCTGAGTCGAGCGATGTGATGGGTGGTTGAATGAACGGTATTCCCAGAAGTCATGTACTTGATCGGTCAAGAAATAGGTAACCACGACAATAAATTTTTTTTGATTTACTTCAATTGAATGGATTTCCATCTGGTGCAAATGTAAAAATGCAGCTAATAAAATCTGCGTCTTCTTCATGTTAGGTTAGAGCTCTTTAGCTGGTGTTGACTGTCCCTGTCCATCTTTTGTTTAACTGTGTACAGCGCCTCAGTATGTTGGATACTATAAGAAAGTTCAATTATGATACATCCGGACAGTGACTGTTAGTGAATCCTATAAACCACAGTTGTATATTGGACAAGCTTTGTGATTTTTAGGTTCATAACGTGAGTTTGCATTTCAGCTGATAGAACACACGCTGTGTAGAGGCATGCAGTTCTATTTTAAGTTTGTATTCAGTTAAGACCGGAATCGGTCATGCGTTCTCCCTATATTAACTCTCTCCTTGGTCTTCGTTCACTTTCGCTTTCTCTGCTTTAGAACTTACCCCAATTATGTTGTCTTGCAACTGCGTGTACATCAGCCTTCTGTACAGACTATTGGTTG
>LOND01000905.1:27887-42820 GCA_014220965.1 Paragonimus kellicotti | reverse complement strand
TCTGCTAAACGGTTACCAATCCACGCATGAAGTAACCGAAGACAGTCACCTTCTTCGTGAAGGGCCTGCGGTCCACGAGGCTCTTTCGCGTCTGCTTACTCCACATCTGACCCGGAAGATCGCTGAATTGGGTTTTTACGATCCTGGTTCAGATAGAGCCCGTACACAAACCGCCAGTGCCGAGTCTGGATCCGTTTCACCTGACCCTCCTGTCATACACGACTTCCCGTTAGATACGCCACGAGGCAAATATCTACGTTCCTTGGCAAAACTGCTCACCACTAATTCGGTCACACCGTATTTGATTTGGGATAACCGGTGTCGTGCTGAATTAGAAGTGATGTTGGATGCAAACATTGAGCGAATTATCAAAACTGTACGTCCCGCTTCGTTTCATTGTCTTTGGGTGTAGTCAGTGGAGCCAAAACGGGCATTTTGCTCTTAGCATCCGACTGTTGTTTAACTGCCTCATATTCCTTACTTGTTCTCTGTCCGTTAACAATTTGATTGCTTTCCTATCCAAAACTGATTATTTTTTTTGTTATTTACGTGATGACAAATGTGACTTTCAAACATATGTGTACGATCGCGTGTCTGAACTAGTGGTCAAGTCTCCAGTACACACGTGCATTGATGGCTCGCATGACATTGTCAGCAGCGGCGGTTGCTGTTGCTTAAAGCCAGCCTTTGTCATGAGTCAAGGGTATCAACTCGGTCGGAAACTGAAAGCAGTTTTTCGTTGGTAGGCCTACTTTGCGCTTTTCTTCTGCTGTTGGCTTCCTTGCTGATCCTCACGTTTTGTCTGTAGGCGAATGAAAGCAATCACGTGGCGAAAGTATTAAACTGATCGTTTTTTCTACGTAGCTCTCATGCTTGCTGTAGTGATCCTGGAAACCATAAGCACTAATGATGTCACCTCGTTTGGACGATGAAACGTTTGCAACCTAAATGCCAAGCTCGGCGAACAGCCAATTACAAAACCATCAACCCGAGCTACGAACAACACCACTATCCCCAACAGTCAGAACCGAACCGAACGTTATTGTTTGAGAGCGATGTTTCAACCATGTGAACCAAATGGCAAGGAACGATTCCCAATTCTGCATTATCCCATTCAGGCGCACGTTGGATCCGTTACTGTGCGGCACGCTGGATTGCAAACAGTCTAGCTGTCAGGCTTCGCAATCTTAAACGGCACGATCCTTCATGATGTCAGAGATCCGAAGTTTTGATGTGGTTGCCACTGAAGCTTCAGGCGAATAACTTTCTGCATTTTGTTCTTCATTTTCGACGGATTTCAGTGTTTTCTCCCATCACATCTCAATTTCATGCAGTTATCCTCCATGTTCATGCTTACCGGATGTGCTTCATTAATCTAACTGAATTACCGGGTGACTCGATCTAGGCAGTTGTTTCTAGTATGTTCGTGGTTCTTGTTGAGCATGTGGTCAGCCACGTCTGTTTATGCTTATGTTTGTTGAATCATATATGGCTCTAATTTTATAACAGCGATAGACGCATACCTGTCGTATAAGCATAAAATGTAACTATTTTCAACTCGTTTGATAACTGGACAGGATGACAAGCCGATTAGTTTACTCAAGTTCCTGTGACGCTCAATTATTATCCATCATTTGCACATGTGTAGTTAGTTGAACTCACCTTTCATTCGCTTCTCTTTCGTGTTCGTTCTCCTACGTTTTCCATTTTTGTTTGCTTTCAGGGTGAATGTGATTTAGACGCGGCCACCCGCTTCATTCACAGCACGTATGCACATGAGTTGCTCATCGGTGAGGTGTTTGTTCGTCTCTATAACAAACAACCGTCTTATCAGCTCGAGGTGGGTACTTCTTTTGTTAAAAAGCGAGGTTCCGGCTTATTAAAATCCTTACTTTCAGTCACGATAGTGTTTACACAAACTGCTGTCGTGCTGCCTGTTGTCCCACGCTTCTAGTCGTGACTCTTGCGTGAGGAGACCATCTTGCCGTAGTTTCACACGGCCCATTCGGAATCGGGTCGGTTGTTTTTCGGATGTAAATCTCCCCTATAAATAATTTGCAAATTTTGAAACTGTTTGTGTGTTTATGAGATCTCACGATCGCTTACTTTGGGTGGTATATCTTATCAAGTGGCTTTCTGCTACCGGAAAAAATAACAAGTCAAGAAAGATGTGATTTTAAGGCGCACATCTGGCCTTGTACCATATGCTAGCCGATTCCCAGGACCGAGCCTACGTCAGTGGCTAGAAACGTTATCAGTTTTGCTACTGGGTTCCAAGTGATGAGGTTATTGGATTCCTGATTTCTGCGTCGTCCAGTTCATTTTCTGTGAGGTTTTCAGGGTGTCTGAGAATCAGTTTGAAATGGTACGTTATTTTTTGATGAGATCGTTAACTCAAACAGAAGTGCTTTTAATTTACTTGCACTACCTACATTATTTGTTCGGTTTCTTTGTCTCTTCCTTGAACCGCTAGTTATTAGCAGATACCGTGTGCCGGTCAATAATGTTTTGGTTTTGATTAAGTCAGGTCGAAAATCATAGTTGAGCCATGCAAGGTTCCGCATCGCTGATGAACTATTTCTGTGTGCAGCTACTTTCGTGTGAACTAACGGATTCTCTGTATGCGGCTGTAGATTTCATTTTCTCCCACTCTTATCTTTTACATTCCCGTTCTCTCCATAGAACCCGAAGAGTTTCGCCATCGACCTCCTTCGTTTTCTTGCTCAGGAGGTGCCCAATCTGACTCCACAAGCACCTATTAAAGCTGATCTGAGTACCGTCGTCCCAACATCATCTCCCGAACCTCAAGCGTCTACCGCTTCGTCTTCTTCCCTTCTGGATTTAGACGACATCGATTGGGCAGCCGAGGCAATCAATATATCCGACCTTTGTGTGTCACGGCTGAGTGCAGCACTAGAGGCATTGGGCAATGTGATTCATCATAATACTGGTATGGCTTCAGGCTGTTTGAATTGTGCCTTTTCCACGTTCGTCATTCTTTGATCATTTCTGAGGTGGTATATTTTTTCACTTTATATCTGGTGGATTTTCTTCTCCAATGAACTTGTCAGTGTGAAACCGATAGACAAATAGATTGCTAATATTTGGTAGCAGATCCCACTCAATGCATAAGGTTATCTATCTGTTTGATTGCGTTTAAAGGGGCCAGCATTTGAATTTGGGGCATCTGATCTATTTCTCCGACCAGCAGCACCCTCGATAACGAAAGGACATCAGCCTTTCTGAGGAAGGACGGATTTACTGTACATCCGTGTGTTCTGTGTTATTATGTGGTTACGAAACATGACATATTGCAATGGACAACATTCTCCTTTTATCGACTCCGTTCTCCTATTGCGCACAATTGCTGACGTATGATGGGTTCTCCATGAGAGCAGCGAGACCGCCAGGCGACTCATCCTTAGGAGTGTCAATCTGAACACTCCCATATCTGTCTTGATCTCTTATTGATTTAATTGGCTCTGGCACTTGCTTCGTATGCCACCTGCCTTTCTTATCCGGTAGAACGCTTATAAAAGTTGGGGGTAGTTTGAAAACCTTAACACAGCTGGGAAACACAGTGGCTTGAAACAGCTGTTAAGCTTTAGCTCCTTTTCCATGACACTATACTCAGCTGTGGTGTTCTGAATAATGTAGAATTCCTGACGGCGATACAATTTCGCCGTCGCACCCGCCCATCGTTGAGACGCACTTTCCCTTCAGCAACTTAAAAAACTAACTACAAGTCCATGATCGATTGGTACTTGTTTATTACTTCTCATCTCGCTTCTGTACAAAAGAATATACTTGTCAAAAAGAATCGGAGATCACCTAGCCTGGGCGGGAATCGGTTTCCGAAGGTCAGTCACCAGCGCCGTTGTTATACATTCCGCCAACACAGGCTATCGCATTAATATCAGCAAAACATTCTGAACTGTCATCTGTCTGCTTAAAACAGTCTGTAGCGCATTTTGACGGTAGCTTAATCGCTTATACTTTGTTCCAGTAAAAAATTTGTTCGGTCGTTGCATCTCTCCTGATCGCAGGTCAGACGTACCCCCTGTAGGCTCACAAATACACTTGACGCTGGCTGTGTGATACAACACTCAGCCAATTTTTATTCCTTTCCGAAGTAATCCTTTCGATTCTGATTTTGGCTCGCGATGCTGCACTTTATCATTTCACTATCATTTCATACATTTTGTACGTTATTTTACGACACATTTTGGTGAAACCTTTGTAATTGAAAGAATCATTGATGTTTCTTCGTCATATCGCTTCTCCGATATCTCTGTGTCCTTTTACATCTGATCCTTCGCCATTCATGTTGGATCGAATACACTGTTGAGGACGACAAGTTAGGTTATAATGCCTATGAACAAGATTTCTGGAAAAGTTTTCTGGTGCTCACAACGTCCCTTCGAATTTCTCTCCACTGATTAGCGCAACGTAGTTGATATTCAAGATTTTTTACAGGACATGACGCTTGTCACTAAAACCCAACTCTAGTGTGCCTTCAGCTCGAGCCAATATTGCAAACTTGTCTCATGTAGAACATTCGTTTCAGTGGGTTGATGAAACCAGGACATAAAGACGAGTTATGGTATTCTCCAGTGTCCAATCTGGGCAGGCTGCGTAGTTCACAGTACATTTACATATGCTATCTACATGTCATTGGTGTTTTTCTGCAACCGACCGTATCGATCGATTTGGTTTGTTGATGTACCTGTTCGTATGGCTAATCTGTTCGAACTACTCTGTTAACCCATTAGACTTTTAGCCAACATATGTCTGGCTTTCGGATAGTCTAGGTATGCAATTTTCAATCGGAATCTCATGCCAATGTCGTTCTTTGGTAAATCTAGGCGCTTACTTACTGTAAGCCTTCAGTGGGATTTCCCAGTCCACAGTATGCTCTCAGGGCTGGGGGACTAAAGACACAGACATTGGACCGGATCACCAGGATCCGTTACAGCACCTACTAAGAATGACCAAAATGACCTGAATTCAGCGCTGAATCCCATGCATGTTTTTCCCTTTCTCTCATTACACTGATTATTCGTTGTCCCTCGGCGTTCGTATGTGCATATGTCCACTTGCACAGTTAAAAGTTTTCACTCTGTCAAACGGTCTGTTACACATCTTCGACACCACCCTGTATGTGCGGAAGACACTGTCAATATTGGTCAACCATTGGAGTTTCAATTGATAGACCAACTAGATAATACTACTGGATCAGACGGCTAAACTGAATTGTATGTACACCTGACTGAATATCGTACAAAACTCATAGTTCATGTGGAACATCTTCACCTCGGCTGCATAGTCTATTGAAGCCACATTGAAATGTGGAACTGCTTAGTCCTATCCTAGAAACGGCAAACTCCTCACGTTGCAAGTTGTTGGCGTGTTGGCTAATGAACATTCCAAACCCATGGAAACGGAAATTTCAAGCAAATTCTACCAGTTGATCAATGACATCAACAGTATAAATATTAGTAATGAATGGGCGCGCTCCATACACTTTCAGTCATTGTTCATGTAAAACTGTTGATTATATTTGTAAGCTCGTTGAAGCGAATCACATTACCTCTCGATTGAAATTTCCGAGGAAGGCTTTGTTGTCATATACTGAAACTGTGGGCTTCATTACCTCAAGCAGCCATATCTTATAAATGGATGGAGTAAGCCTGGACAGTTCATTAAGTTCCCTCAGAGTTGACATCTTTATATTGTGAGTTGAGTAAAAGTTTGTTGCAGACATTTTGTCTTTTCCATACTGCAATCGATGTTTTGATGGCACGTTCATGTCCAGTCGATTTAAAAGAAAAGTAACTCCACACCCCTTAAGCATAAACGCACACCAGTGAATTCATTTTTCACACGAACAATGCCGCTTTGTGCACAAGGCAGGTACGCAGAGAAACTGGTCTTAGTTCTGTTTGCTTCACAACCAAGCTGTCACCGAAAAGTTTCAGAAAACCGCACAGTAGACCACCGTTCGAAGCGGTGACTATTGTACAGGGGGTGTATATAGAAGTTGCCTTTTAAAGATGATTTTGTCATCTCTTCGATGACACAAAGTAATACGTTCGATTGGGTCACTGTTTAGTGAGGCTAAATTTCGTGTACTTGCTTTAACTCAGTTCTATCTATCAAGGTAGGTCGGCCCGTCAGTACCGCCTGACATTCCGTTGATTTTTTCCTTTGTTGCTGTAGGGAAGGTCACATTACGTAGAACCGAGAGATGCTTGATCTCCAGAGTGAAGAAACAGTCACGTAAATAGGATAGTAGTATTGTTGCTGGAATGTGCAAACACCCCATGTCCGCAGTCAGTGAACGCTTCTGATGCATCTCTCCAGCTGATACATTCAAATCTGACTGTCATTCTAATACAAGTTGTTGAATCGTTTTGCAATATATTCGACGCAGTTGCTGATAAGTGCGACTGTCTCCGACACAGTGCTATTTAGAATAACTTAAAATTGTTACAACATTCGTATGTATGAATCAGTGCGAAATGTCTTTTGTTCTGTTTTGTTCAAACTGCTGGAGACACTTAGGCGTTTAACTTATCCTGTTTCATGTTCTTAGGTGTGGAACTACAGTGCATGGGACATTTCGCACTCTTATTCTCCGTTTTGGAACTACACGGATATCCGGACCTACAAACCCGAGCGATTGAGGTTGGTTGGGTTTTCATGTTGTGATTTTCTTGCTAAACCGCCATACTTCTGTTTTTATTTGGTTTCCCCTTCTTCAGCGTGAATGATTTATCTGTCTACCTAACACTTCTTGAGCTTTCCTTTATCAGCCCTTTATCGTGAAACCCTTGCACCTGTTAGAAGTAAATGAATTGGTAGGCCTTTATTTGCACGCGTCAATCGGGATTCATGTTACCAACTGGAATCAAGCGACTCTCATTCTTTTCACTAGTTTTCTTTAATTGTTATCCTATTAATAATGCCATTTTTATCGTCTAGACTATCGCCTAACTGCCATAAAACCAGAGTAAATGATACAACCACTTGTTTTTGTAATAAATCAGGGTGGAGATAGCAGGTGCGTTTTCATATGTCTAAAGTAAAATACCCAACACCAGAATGTTTGTGTTGTATATAAACGGTCAGTTTGCCACTGTGAGTAATGTGGTAACTGCAAACGGGTTGCTTCTTTATGGTTTTCTTTGTCCCACTATCCTAATTACGCGTGCTTTATTCACAGCTTCTCAGATTGTATTAGATGCAATAACCTCTAATGTCTCTATTCACAGACTAGACAGAGTACGAGCGCGAAATAGCGTTTAGCATTTCTACCCTACTGACTGGTGGACACCCACAGCCAGTGGTATAGATGAATTTGAAGGGTCTGTTGGTGTTCTCTAAAGAAAGGGTGGTTTCCATTGCATCAATCTTCTCAGTTACCCAAACCTCACGATTGGGTTGCTCCTGAGCTTCTCACGGCAACTCTTCCCTAACTTGCCATAAACGGTATTCCGTCTGACCTCTCCTACAGCTTTAACGATCTTTCTGAGATCCGGTGTTTTTTCAACCCGCGTGTCACTATCTCTCACTCTACAAAACCCGCGGCCTGAATAAACTATGAAATTTCCTTTCCGGTAACTGTTGGGATGTTCGAGGTTAGAGCTACTTCGTTTACACCTACTCTGTCACTTGCTTGGCCCGTTCTTCGACGACCACTCTTTACAGTCGTTGGAGACTAGCGAAGTGAAACAGAAAACGATATGAAACCAAACTTGTGCCACAATGACAACGACATTCTTGAGCGGGTCGTGGCACATATAACTAACAACCTTGTGATTTATTTGAAACCTGGTCTAGTTTCGGGATTGGGGCGCCCGTTAAGTCTGTGGACGCGCATGATATCTACAATTAGTACTGGTTAAAAATTGATTTCATTATGAGTGCTGTTGCAACAGCCGCTCTCCAATATCTGAGCAGTGTTTTTTAGTCCTGCCTGTCACCTGTAGGATCCTCAGCATCGCTAAGTTACTCGACTCAGACGTTTATATCCTTAGCCGGATTGACTGTTTCAAAACTATGTCGATCCAATATGAGCAACCAGCGCCGAGTAAAACACGTCTCTGAGAGTGCTATCACTGCTGTCAGCTGAAGCGTAAGCAGACAACGCGCAGAACTGGCATTAGCAGATCTTACCAAGAGGACTACGCAGAGCCCACTGCTGAGGGAACTCTATCCACTAATACGACCGCGGTCGTTGTGCCGAGAACTATATCTACTCCAACTTGACCAATAACGGCGGTTCTGGAGTCACCTGAAGTGTATAACTAGTGTTGGTAGAGGGGGCAGGTGCCGTCAGTGTGTTACGTTTTCCACTGCCTTGACTTTTAGTCTCTAAAACGCGACTGACATCAGCTTTCTGCTTGTTTAATGTCCAAACGGGGGCGGCTTGTTGACATATCCGTTTCAGAGTGCAGGCGTTGATTACACCTATATTAGTTCGCTTTCCAAGCCTGAGCTAAGGACGATGGAGTTCGGAAGCTTGATGGTAAGGGATCGGACTTACCAGAACAGTGTTACTATGAATTACTATAATTGAAGTTCGGACAGGTCGTGAGAAGTAAATTGAATGGGACAGTGGAGGGGTTGTTAGCAGTAGCGTGCTTTCATCTACCCACGCTACAGTGTGCCTCAGATAGGGCAACTTTGTACCTACTGTGAACTGGCCGGTGCATTGTGTAATGCGTAGTGTTACGAGTATTCATGGTTGTATGTGAGTTGAATTACTGCCAGAAGGCTCATAGGCAGGTAGAAGAATTATCAGGACTTCCAGCCAAAGCATTTGACTACATGGCCCGTATCACAAAGTATCGAGTAAGTGGCAATTTATTTGAACCAGTACCATTCGGTCAGAAAAAATACCGGCTTTCTTCCAGTCTCCAACCCGGAGGGCTAGAGACTTGTAAATGGCCAATCTTGTAGTTTTATTCGGGCTAAAGCGGTGAGTGGCTGTTGGAATGTATCATCACATCAGTTCAGTTTAATCCACTAAGGACACTGATGTGTGCATGCTGTCACTCGGCGTCAAAATACTGCCTCATTATAACAAGGACAATCGCGGGAGCATTGATCCCCTCTTTTCTGACTTCCATAATGCAACGTCATGAGCTCAGAGTATGCAGACTTTCTGAGTTGGTCGTAGATAAACGGGTCACCTGTTATATTTGAGTTTGACTCTGAAACACGGACACTCTTGCGGTCGCCTTTATTATCGTAACTCCTGAAGCTTCGAAAGGTGTTCCTGGCTTGATTGCTTGCAACGATTTCCTGGCGTTTTTCTTGTTCGAAAGTGTTCCGGTAGTCTGTAAATTGATTGAAGCAATTTTATACACCCTTTTAAAATATAATATCAGTTGTTAGTTAGGCATTTTTAATATCATCCATTTTAACTGACCTTCTATGCGACTGTTCGGCCTCTCCGTATCTTCGTACTAAAGGCGAAATTGTGTACCAGACTATCAGATCTTCCGGTTAGTTCATAGTGGAGCTTCCTCTTGAAGTAAACTAGCCAAATAGTGAATATATGAGGTCATGTCCAGTCGTTCCAATGTTGGGGTCAGCCAGCCCGGAATGTCCTCTGAGCGTGAACTGTATGGAGAATGGTAATAAGGCTGGGTTATCCCTGACGTTGCTTTGGAGAGTCTGTCTGAAGCTGTTGCATATGTGTGAGTTGTATCACCTTGTTTGTTGTTACGAGGTTTCTGTGTAGATGATAAAGACTACTAACGCACACGCAAACGTTTATTCCGTGTGATCTGATAGTGTCTGTTCGCATTCTGGGAGCTCAGTTAACTTTGGCTGCGTGTGAGATTCATGTTACTTAGAAGATGCCTATTTGCTATCCCGGTTTGTCCATTGTTGTCTGTCAATTACCCCTCGTCGTGTGCTCTCGTTCATGTACGGAATGGTGTGGCTTTACAATTTGTAACCTAGAAAGCTCCAGATACATATTTAATTGCTTAGTCAACGGTTGGTCACCTTCCGCAAAAGATATTGTTCAATGGTTTTGTGAATCGTAAAAACTACTGAACAGTGACGCGCACATTTCCTATGACTGACCCCGATTGCTTCGTTATGCATGGTTCGGAGGTGCTGTTTGTCAGCATGAGGCAGGCGGGATCAATTTTACTATTAAGTAAAGTCTGCCTCAAGCATACCAAAGGCTAGTTTGTTGTTGTTTTGTCAAATTCAAGCTGACTTTCAGCTTCTTGTGGTAGTTCTGTCATTGTTAAGGAAATCTTGCTTACATCTACCATGACCTTTCTCTACTAGTTCGGCTGTTCCATTCCTTGTCATTACTTTTTTGTGAGAAGCTTACTTTCGCTAATAGATGTGCGACCGTTTTTAATCTAACTTCTGCCCCTACACTATTTTTTCATTGCCAGGTTATCCAGTCCGTGTCCACCAACAATGAATGCCTGTCGGACATTGCGGCATCTCAGTTGCTCGCTTCCATGGTGATGCTTTTTCCCAGTCTGCCTCAGTGTAAGTCTGATCGAAAGTTATTCACTCTTCACATTCGCCTCGGATTCTCTATTATTGTTCTGCGTGATTTTGTTCTGTCCAGGTCGTCGTCCCATACGGTTGAAATGGGTCGTGTACATGTGATCTAGACTTTATCCTTTATCCTTTGTCTGCACTTCTTTTTTGTTCCCTATTCCTCCGTTTGATTTTTTAAATAACAGCTCTTATATATATATATAATATATATATATAATATATATATATATAATATATATATATATATATAAGCAGCTTCCTGATGTTTTTCGTTGGATTACTTTTTGTTTCCAGTTTGTGTTTCTTTTCCTAGACCACCTTGGGTAATTGAAGGAGCTGGCTTAGTTCGGCAAGCGTTACTACTTTGCTTTCGATTTGAAGCTTATTTCGTTTATATTGAAATCAGTAGTATTCTTGCTTAGTAAATTTCATTAGCCGCCTCCTTCCGTTGCTGTTGAAATACAGTCAGTCACCTAATTTTTCTGTCGATACGCCGTTTCTCTTGATGTTGTTCTGTCTCATTGTGGATGGCTGAGTTCTTATCACCATTTGTTGTGTATGGTTTCTCAACGGTCTTTCTATTTTAATTCCCTTTGCACGTTTTTACGCTACAGGTCACCAATTGCTGGTTGAGACATTTGACCGTTTGGTCATGTTAACCACTTTATTAAAAGAGTTTGTTTACTGCGGTGGTCTGATTTATCTGCTGGAAATTATTTCCCGGTCACCGGCCCGACGAGTTCGCGAGGCTGTCGTTTGTCTGCTCTCACGGTGTCTTGCTGACAAGCAAGTTGGTCGGCGCATCCAGGCGTTGCTCAGCCAATTCCTGCCTCCTATTTTCGCTGAGACGCTGCGAGACACGCCTGAAGCCTTTATCAACCTGTTCGATTGTAAGTAAAGTGTGCTCGATCTTCTTTCCGGAAGTGTAGTAAGAATATTCTGCAGCTCTCATATACTTTCCTTTATGTAACATTATAGACGGTCCTTAATTTAGGTCCATCTGTGTTTTGTCGTTTCACGCGATGGTACTTTTTCTGTGTGGGGAAACATTAATAATTTGTCTGGCTTTTTTGTCTTGAGGATTTCTTGTTTTAGCTTGTCACGTTCGCCATGAAATTTTCACACCTGCGAAGACGGTTATGTATCCATTCGGAATTTATTAACAAGCTTTTTGTGTTTGATACGATCTAACTTTGTGAATTGCCTTCCCGATTGAAAACTGTGAAGTTAAGAAATGCTTGCTCCATCCTATTTCCTGTATATTCTGGAACTCTGAATATCACTTTAGTGGAGTGAATGAAGCAACAGTTTAACCTTACTTCACTCCTCCTGACTTTCGGGAATCCTCACTGTGTGTAAGTCACACGGATAAGGCTTTGTGATTAAATGGAATATCATTTTTTTCGTCTGTGCTCACCAAGTGATTACTCACCTTGCTTGGTAGGTTGCTTGGGACGCTGGACAGAACTTATCGGAGACATGATCTCTGTCAGCCGTGCCCTCCGTTAGCCAAAGTGTCAGTAACGGAGGTTTGAACAAAATATTTTGGATGAACAGATCGGTAGAAGCAAGGATTCCGTATTGACCTGTTAGTACCAAATTTACAATAACACGAATCGTTTTTTATATCAGGCCATTAGAGGTGTGGGTTGGATAGTCAGTGGTTTCAGAAAGGTCAGTAACTCCAAGTCAAGGTGAAGCTCACGAACATTTTTTTCTGAACACAGCCAGCTTCAGTCGATTGATTGCGACCACCTCAGCAAACTGTTGAAGTCTTGGATTAGAATGCACAAGCTTGGCCGATAACGTGACGAATGATCAGGACCTGTCCAATGGCTATGAAAACTTATTGCTTGCGTGTTTCAGCGACATTTCTGTTTTCCGGTATTGCGGAGTTCTGCACCTATTTAGGCTTCACTGTGGAGATTAAGCATCTCTCGGTTCCGCCCATGTAACTTTGTTTGTAGTGACACATGCGTTGGTAGACACAGTGTGAAATGTCACCGACTGGCTGCTCTTTGATGGGGAAAGCACTGGTAGTTTCCTTGGTCCGAGCTAACACATTGAGTTCGGTTGTGTAAAATGTACGTTTAGTCGAATTCGTCAGCCCGTGTTGTTTCACGCATACTCTAATCACCTTTTAAAGGCAATTCTATATAAACCTTCTTTTATCTCAGTGACTACCTGTTCGGATGGCAATTTCCGTTTACTGTCTTTTCACGAAACTTTCTGAATAACCATTAGATTGTAGTACACACGTGATCAAGCCAAATTCTTCCATGAGACTGTCCTGTTTACGGACTCCTCTTAGTCACGTGAATAATGTATTCAGTATTGCGCGTTTATGATGGACCAGCTTGAAACTGAAGGTATTGACTCAACCACGTGGATTTCTTATAGACACCTCTTTTAATAGAGCCATCTTCCCGGCGACTTATGAGTATGTCTAGAAACGACAAACAATTATCAGTCTCAAATTCACACGTTGCCTTCAGGTTGCACTGAAAACTATTTAAACGGCGTACTAGGTTATCTATTGCCTGTTTGAACCGACTGAATACTAGTGTATCATCAACGTAGCGTTTGTAGTATGACAGACTCGCTATGTCTGCGGCTAACTCTTGCTCAATCCTTAACATGAAAAAGTCAGCTAAGATGGCCCTAATGGACTTCCCATGGCTACCCCATCTATTTGGCGGTAGCATCGATCAAGAAAACGGAAGCTGATGTTTTCAGTGCATAACAATAAGGCTTCCCTCAGAATATCGCTAGGCACAGGCAAAGTAAGGTAGCTGGTTTCCAAGAGCACACGAATATAATCAGTTGTCTCATGCAGCGGGGCATTTGTGGACGGTGATTGGATGTCTGCGGAGCACATCAACTCATTGACAAGTTTGATTTTTAAAACAGTTCGTTCCCTTCAGAAGTTTGAACAAAACCGTTAGAACACGAAAACTGGTAGATGCAAGCATTTCGTATTGACTCATCAGTACCAAATTTACAATAACATGAAACGGTTTTTATATCGAACAGTTAGGGGTGGGTGGGATACATAATCGATTGATGGGTTAGGAAAGGTCACTAAGTCCAGGGCAGGGTCAAGCTCACGAACAATTGTTTCTGAACACACAGGGCTTCAGTCGATTGATTGCGACAGCCTCAGCAAACCGCAAGAATCTTGGATTGGGATGACGTAATAAGATTCTGAATGCACAGGTCGGGTCGATGACGTGACCAGTGGTCAGGATGTCTTGCGACTGCGGACACTGGTTGCTTGCGTGTTTCAACGACATTGCCGTTCTTCGGTAATACTGAGTTCTGCACCCATTTAGGCAAATGTTCCTTCACTCTGGAAGATCAAGCACCTCTCGGTTCTGCCTGTGTAACTTTCTCCGCAGTTACATGTAAACTCTTTCATATAACTTTCATGTTATTATAAATTTGGTACTGAAGAATCAATACGAAATTCTTGCATTTGCCAGTTTTTCATTTTCTAAAGTTTTTTTTCCAAGGTTGGTGTTGTCTAAGCCACCGGTCAATCCAATCGAATCTTTAATGGAATGTCTTGAACTTTTGATTTGGCGACGTTAGAATGGTAACTAACCAGCCTGATAGTTCATGCTGTGAGGAATTTGTCATCGCCAGAGCAGATCTGAGAAACTGGTGTCTTGGGGAGGCCGTAAAGTTGAGGATGTCGACGACCCACCGGGTTTAGGAAGTTTGTATGTCGTCTTATCAATTTTGCATAGTTGAAGTTGAGGAAGTCGTCCTATTCGACCTTTCTATTTCAGCGGCAACGTCCACTGTCTGTTTGCTGAAACTTCCTTCGGTCTTCCAGTACTGACAGCATCTTATTCACGTACGCACCTCTGTCAAAAATGATAGCCCCAGGGTCCTTATCTGACTTAGGTATTATCACACTTTTTGATTTGAGTCCTCTTAATGATTGTAAGTGTTGCTTTATGATGGCACACCGTCCGTTGATCGGAATCATGATAAATCCATTAGCTATATCAGTGGATTGATTTGAGGACAGCCTAGTTTGTCGGCGGTACTTGATTGAAGATCTGATAATTGATTAATTACATTCTCAAACTGGACCTTGCCATGAATACAATTAAACCTATGCGAAACTTACAACGAGACTGGACCTTGACGTGGTGTGACGGATTGCGCATTTCGATGACCTGTTGGACTAAACTGGACGGTGTGGTCACCAACCTGATAGAGTCACTCATACCAGGCAGGCCAATGGGTAGAGGTCTGACAAACCAGTCTCCTGGTCCTCCAGGTTGGGGGTTGGAAGAAGGTTGGCATTTTTTTCGAAAAAATATACTATTTCTGGTATACCGCCACACACCCGCTGCCTTGCGGTACAGGCTTTTGAGCCA
>LOND01000904.1:65063-78580 GCA_014220965.1 Paragonimus kellicotti | reverse complement strand
ACTGACAGATTTTTCGACACACTGCTACTCAAGTCAGAGTGTGTGACGGCTTGCGCATCTCCATGACCTGTTGGACTAAACTGGACAGTGTGGCCACCAGGCCGATAGAGTCACTCACGCCAGGCAGGCCAACGGGTAGAGGTTTGACAAACCAGTCTCCTGGTCCTTCAGGTTGGGGGTTGGAAGAAGGTTGGCATCTTTTTCCGGAAAAAGGTACCAGTTCTGGTACATTGCCACCCAAACCGATGCCTTCGCGGTACAGGCTTTTGAGCCGAAGGCTTTGGTTGAGAACCCTAATCGTTCTCCTGTCTAGATCTGGTCGTCCTGGCAGTATTTCAGCCCAAATACAACCATGAGTAGTCACATCAGTAAGTTCCATACTGCATCGGCCGTCTCGCAGTATAAACCGGGTCGCCCTATCTGCTGCATACAGCAGGGTGGATAGGCGAAAACATGCTACTGCTGACCCCTCCCCCACTGTCCTATCAAATTTAGCTCTCAGGCCCCTCCCGACCTCCATTTCTGATAATTACTCTACAGGTCCCACAACAGATGTAGCTAACTGTGGTAACACTGAGCCGGTAAGTTCCGTCTCTTGCCTTTCAGCTTCAGGCCTCCCTCGTCCCTTGCTTAGACCTAGAATGCACATCAGTGTAGGTGCCTTCAACGTTCGCACGTTAAAACAGATAGGTCAGCAGGCCGCTCTCGCACGAACGTTAGACTCGTTGCATGTCGACGTCTGCTGTATCTCGGAGACTAGAATCCAGGACAGTAGTCAACGTATGGAACTAACAGCACCCGCATTGTCTACCCGATACTGGTTATACACTTCGGGTGACTCCACAGCCGCCGTTACAGGTCAGGCTGGAGTAGGTATAGTTCCTCAGCACGACGGCCGCAGCCGCATTAGTAGATTGGATTCCTGTTAACAGTAGACTTTGTGCCGTCCGCTTGGCAGGTTCTGTTAAAACCAGCTCTAGACGCAAGACTTTCAGAAATTTATTCATTGTGTCTGCTTATGCTCCTACTGACTGTAGTGACATCGGCGTCAAGGACGCATTTTACTCGGATCTGGCCACTCTCCTTCGGTCGACACTGTGCCCTGGTATGGTCGTTTTGTTCTCTTACTTTTCCTGGAGGACCAGGAGACTGGTTTGTCAGACCTCTACCCATTGGCCTGCCTGGTATGAGTGACTCTATCGGTGTGGTGGCCACACCGTCCAGTTTAGCCCAATAGGTCATCGAGATGCGCAAGCCGTCACACACTCTGACTTGAGTAGCAGTGTGTCGAAAAATCTGTCAGTGGACCGCGAACAACGAGCGTACGTGGCCAAAGTTAGCGCTGTCTTTGGACGCTTTGAGAAACGTGTCTGGAAGAACCATAACTCAAATATGGAAGGCGGACTGTTTGTCTTTTGAAAAATGGTGTCATCTACGTTGTTGTAAGACAGTGAAACCCAGACACTGTATTACCGGAATGTGCGGCATCTGAGCCGCCTCCATCTTCAATACCAATGGCGCATACTGAATCGTCCGCGGTCATATACGGTCCTCGAAACTGGGGCACATCGCCGAGGACACACGGACGAGATTGAATCTATGCTGATTTCCAACTTCGTTGGCTGGAATATGTCCGTCGGAAGACCGATAAACAAATCCTGAAGCAAACGTTGTACGGGCATCTTAAAGCGGAAGCCTGGTTGCCAGAAGCTATGATTCCAGAATTTAACTTAAGTAAGTATTTTACGTGGTAATATCGGAATTAGATCACGGAGGATGCAGTCTGGAACTCGGCAGAAGGAGCGCGATTAGGACGGATGCCCGAAAGTTTAATGAGCGGCAGCTGCTGTACAGTCAAATCTATCGCTTGCGAAGAAACTGTAGGTGTCACATGTCATGATGAAGTAATTATGGGACTCTGCGATGACTGCATTGGCTGTCTCGGACCAGTAAGTCGCTAACGTAGCCACAGTGATTAGTAAACGAAGAGACGGTGACCGAGGTGGCACAAACAAATTGACTCGATTACTTTCGCATCGTATCAACTAGGTATCCCACTGTTTAGTAAACCACGCGCTCTCCTTCCCAGAAACTTGGAGTATGGTAGTCTGCTACCTTTTATGTCCCCATAAAGAGTGAACTAACTGGAACAAAGCACGTTCCAAAGATAGACCACTGTGCTTTGAAAGTTCCCTTAGAAGCTCATTTTCGGTCGCAATCTTTCCGTTTCACAGTTGTCTAATTACCCTCTGAACATTTACCTTGTCCGGAGGTACCGCAAGTGGCTTTCTATAGTCTCACAGCGACAGGTAATTTACGGTCATTCAGTCAATGACGGCCGGTTGATTCAGTGAGCTGCCAATGTGTCTTATGGCTATGTGCACGAAACGTCAGAGGGTCCGTCCACTACCGCTTTAGTAGACTGGACGGATGGACCAAAATTTACCCTAAGAGAACCAAAGAACTCATCGTGTTGTCCACGGTCAAAATAGCTTGCCTTTTACACGAGTCGTCCTTGGTCCCGCGAAGTCGGTGAGCTCTGCTGAATGACGTCATCTTGTACTTGGTGGGTGAGTACACTATGAAAATAACAAATGCTGCATTCTTTTCTCGCATTGGGTTATAGATGGTTGCGCCGTTGTCACTGAACCAGCTGGTGTGTTTTAGGAACTGGAAACCGGTTGTTACAATGGATGTTATCAAGATCTACTCTTTGAGGTGCTTCCATACACCGTCAGGGACGGTGGACACAGGACTGCCATTGAGACGAACGACGACCGCACTTCAGGGCATAGTCCTTGTCTTTGAGTTGTTCAGCCTCCTAATATTCAGCGTCCATCACTGGTCGACTAGTCTACGATAAACAGCCTTGCAAGCCTAAATGAACTTGATCTCGACCAGTGTTGAATTCAGTCTCGCGCATCGGCCGCGTGACATAAACATCTCAAACGTCACGCAGTCGAACGATTGCGTAATCGAACAGATGATGGTGACGTCTCTGAGGATGAGATCACGTCGTGATATTGCTCGCATCAAGTTGAATATAGGTATTTGTGAGGGCCAGAGCTTGGGGGTGGTACATCGGTGGAATAGACGGTCACCATGCGTACCGACTGCACCAATGCTGTGAGGTCGAAGAACACCCGGCCAAGCCATTGAGCCCAATCCGCGTATTGAAATCGTCAAAAATAAGCAGTCAGTCAATCGTCGACGTCAATAGAACAGTGGCAGAGAGTCGCTTATCAAACTGGACATTGATATAATTAGTGTAGCATACAGCTGGATCACAAACACAACTAAGAAAAGCGGAACGCTTGCCTCGACCGTGTAGCAGATGCACAGATGTGATACAAAGGCTTATGCCTGAGTGGTTCGTCCGCTGTTATAAAGCTGACGTAATGCGCGATTATAAAACAGACATTGTGATCCTGAATACTACTTGCTGGATAACCGATCCAGCATAAGCTGTGGCTAGCGCCTGGTATTTGGAGCCCAACTTGGTACGCAAGCACTGTCTCACGCACAGCTGCGATCACAATACGGTATGGGCTCAGTTGCGTCACAATCAGTGCGATGCAGTTTTATACCTCTCAGGCACCGCATTCATTCAACAGCGTACGCACAGTCCAAATCCCGACAGACAAGGTCCTGAGTCCACGGGCGCGTCTCAGGTTGATTTGAGAAACCTCAAATAGAGTCTCCGACGTAACAGCTTGACCGGTGAGAAAACAGAATAGAAGGTTTTCATGGATGGCTTTACTTGAAGTCAATAATTCAAAAGTCCGAATCCATTGGCGGTGAGGGGTTAACCCAGCCCAGAGGTGCGGTGAATAAAATATGGACGCCTCATTCCGATTATTTTTGGGTGAAATAAGTGTACCAAAAGTTACATCAATCTTCTAAAGAGTTCTGTAAGTGACCGATGATTACGGTTACGGAGTACTTTGTATGATGACTCCCATTCTAACCAACATCCGCATGTGGGAAACAGCAGTGTTGCAGTTATAAATATGGTTCTATTGCCTATTCGTGCTTCACTAATTAGGCACTCCGACATAGACAGCAGTGTGAGTTGCAAATTCATGAATGTAACTGATTTTAACTTGTCTGTTTCTCTTTGGTCTACCTGGCATAATTGAATCTGACAGCGCCGAGGTCCCAGACAGCATAACTCTCCGGATAAGCATCACACAAGTCTGACCATCATGCCAAGGTAGCAGAAAAGGCCACAAACACATAAGCGGCGCGGGGTTATAAGGCAACGATAATCTCGAAGCTGAGAAGTGCGGAATTCAGTTTTTCTCAAGTTCATTTGACGATGACGCGTTGCGTACATGAAATAACTCTGAAGCAAAAAAAACTAATCAATGGTCAGACTGTGGTGGTGCTTGCGCACCAAGATAATGCGTAGGCCGCTTATAGCGGTGCCACGTGACCAACAAAAATGGCGGACTTACGTACCAAACACACGATCAAGTTTTGCTCATGCGACCAAAAAAGAGCATGCGGACTGCGAGTGTGCGCATACACTGTGCAAAACAGTGATCTCCACTATTCTGAGAGTGGACCATTATGGTAACTTAACGACCTTTGGAAGAATGATTTCAACCGGTGAGGACTTGACAACGAACAACCCAGATAAGCAAACATTTACAGATAACCATAAATTCTAAACTATAGCAAGCATCTAGGTCCCAGCAGGGCGAAGACGAAAGTTTAAGCTTTTATCAGTGTATTCGTATGTTCGTTGAACTGAATCGGGGTCAGATCTCGTGAAAATTGAGACACACCGGAAAGTATACTCTGCAGCTTGAAACTGCATATACACGGGAGATATAACATCAAGCAAGTGAGGTAATTCCAGTATACAGGGAATAAACCGAATGTAACGGTGTTTTAAAAATGACAAATTCACAGCTATGGTTTACGGCTATGAATGTGCGAACCAAGTTGGCTGGTGAGAGGGGAACGACCAAATCCAAGGGAGAACAGCATGCGAACGGGCTTATGCAATTCAAGCGGTGAAAATTATCTAGATTATCTGCAGCGCGTACTGAATTGAGGGTGAGGAAGCAATACACAAATGAAGCCGCAGAAAAAAAACATTGGAACGACTGTGCATGGTTACGGAGAATGCAACGAGACTGAACGACAGAGCCATCCAGTCAACATGGAAAACGTACTGCCTACACTGTGTGCGCATATGTCAGGAGGGCTTTTAAATATTTTTAGTGCAGAAACACCGAAATGATCACCACATGTCTTCTCGACAGTTTCGGATTTACGACAAAGTGACACCAAACTTTCGAAATACGATCAGGTAGCCAGAGACGACATGAGTTGACCTTGTCATTTGCTGATGGTATACAAAGAGACTTGAAATTAATCAAACCGTAGTCACTGTTCAACACGAACAGACAATAGACTACTGTCTGGCGTTCTGTTGACAACAACCTCATGATCACAGACAACAATACATCAGTGATTCACACTGATGCTTAACTACCACAAAACCATGAAGAAGAAGCAGGCACAAGTCAGGCAGAGAAAGAAAAAGGTGGAACAGAACCTACTAGAAAATAACTCTATTAGGACAAAAAGCCGTCTATATACAAACATACAACATCAAGCCGCCTACACCTCGCAAACAAACAACCGAGCTGTAAGTGAAACTGAGACGTCATCAACAAGACAACTTCCTCACAACTTTCCCTGCCCCACGTCATTAAATCCATACACTTCACAGACAACTCGGCCAAACAACGACAACATTCACGCCACTCAACTTGATTAGCCGCCATCTCACCTAACGTCTCCAGCCACCGACTCTGTTAGTCGCGAATACCCCAAAATGGGAGACGAACCCGATCTACTGTGAACAACCACTTCGTGAACGATTTCATTTCCCTATGCCAGATCATCATCTGTCCACCTCGCACCTCGCGCCAGTCGGCCGCAACGTCAGCAAAGAGAGCTCGGCGTGGCGGACGACTAGCTGACATCCTTAGTAGTACATGACCTAACCATCTAAGTCTGTGCAAATGTAAGGACTGAACAGAAGAACTCCTTTGAAAATCAGTGCCAAACACCAGCTTTTCCACATCTTAGTTGCTCACTCGTTGATGCCGCCCAACGCGAGTGGTCGAACGCAGACATCGATGGTCAAATACCTGGAGACGGTTCACGTTCTCTGCTCTGAATGATCATGTTTCGCTATCGTGAAGTAATACAGACCTCACTGTTGTCTTATACAAACGATCATTAAGCCTAGAAGAGGTGGTTCTCTGTCGCCAGAATTGTCCCACATTGGCCAATACTGCCCTAGTCTTAGAGATACACACTACCATTTCATTTCCTATACTTCAGCCGTCGCCGCCGCCACTGATGCAGCTTCCCAGGTATACAAACCGGTCAACAACCTCCATGGCTTCATTATCTAACATTAAATCTACGTAATCACAGCAATCTTGCGGAAACACTTTGCACTACGAGGCTGCAAAACGCATTCCGAAGTATTTAACGGAAAGCGAAATAGCGTTTAGCGTTAATTGTCCACTTGAAAGTTGTCAACAGCAACACCTTGTCGTCAGCATAATCAAGATCAGTCAGTCTTCCACCAGGTAGAAGGTCCACGCCGATATCTTGTGAGTGCCCCATACAGTCCTCCATTATTTCGTCTATGACGACATTGTCTTACGCCGCTCGTGGTGTTGATAGACAGTTCACCGTCAACCTTAACCTGAGCTGAAATATGGGAATAGATCGCCGACAGTATGTTCACATACTTGGTCGGTACACCCTGCGTTTAAGCGACTCTAAAAGTGTAGATCGATCCACCGAATCGAACGCATTTTTATAGTCGAGAAATACGGCGATTGTTGGCCGGCGGTACATATGAGACCGGTTCAAACTTTGGCCAAGAGTAAAAAGTCGATCACTGTATCCCCGCCCACGGGGAAAATCCTGCCTGTTCTTCCCCTTTGTTTGCCTCCCGAGCTGACATAAGCCACTTCACTGCCTGACTCATTAATGACTGTTGTCTTGTGTACCCAAGATCTATGACAGTTATGGTACGAACAGCTCTAATGATCATTAATGCGTTCTGGAAGACAATATGCCGTAATCTGTCAACGATGAATAATCACAGTACCGAACCATTGAGTGGAGTGTGTATAGTGCAACTAGCTAACCATATCTCATTTTATACAACGGTGAGTTTACATCACCTTTGTACGTTGTTCAAAATGAATGGCGTGACCTCATAACACAATACAATTTTGTACGTGCTGATCTGTTCTTCGAAAATCTTGGTTAATGGGTATATATAGATTCCATCATACCTTTTATTTCTGTTGCACGTGAACACTGTCACAACTTTGATTCTCTTCAATAAACTATGACTAAAAAAATGCAAAAATCACGCTACTCAAGCGTTGACACCTTACAAAACTGTAGCAAACAGTCCCCTGTCCAATCGAGATGTGTTGAGGATTCAGCTCCTGTTTATCGTGACACTACTGTGTTGCACAGCCTGATACTAGAAAATATACATCTCACAAGTAAATAGACAAAAATGGACTAGTTAAGAAACAGACGTATCGAAAACCATAAGTTCCCTTCTTATTGCCAAGTTTTTCATCACTGGGGTGAATATAAAAGTCATACCTATTGGGTACGAATTTCACAAATGTATGGCACAAAACTTGCACACACAACGAATACTAATGTGACTAACTCTATCAACCAGTAGCTTTCCTTATCACTCGATAATAAAACGGTTGAAACATAACCCCGAGTCATGGAAGACAGTCCTCGTAAAACACTGTTTACTTAATACATTTGAACATCAGTCCAGAATCTCCATTGCTGATAGATAACTGTATTTGCCTGATGTTTGGTCGCTTTCACTAATATATCATCGAACGAAACGATTGACCTAAGTTGCGATTTCACATCAACAAATACTTTTCATTTCTAGCCATCGGCAGACTTGTAAATGCATATTTTTGACGTACAAACAATATAGGTTAACTTTAAAGGAAATTCACATAAGTTCATGGGATAGCGATGGACAGTCCGCTGTCCCTTGTTGGTCAATATTCTCACCGCCATGGTTGTAGAGAAAGCAATAAACTCAGCTACATTGTAGAAAAAGTTACGTAGATCATCTCACGAACTCCATGGTCAACACAACTAGTACCACAGATACCATTTAACCAACTTGACCTGAAGTCTGTTATAACTTGTGAGCATGAACAACATGATTAACAAGATTACTTCGAAGTTCTTCGTGTCGGCTGATCAGGCGGTACAGTACGGAAACCAGATGGTCCGGCCGGAATTGCACTTTATGTTTTTCCCTACGCTATGTGACACACTTTTTGGTTCATACTTTATTTTATTGTACTTGTGAAAATTACAATTCCGACACACTAGAGGTGGAATCAGCGTTGTTAAACAAACTATTGTAGCTCAACGTTAACCCACACACACAGTTTTTACCAAGCATCAGTCAAATCTCCAACACAGTACCAATCGTAAAAAGGTCAGAGAAGGCAGGTTACATGGAGCCGCCATTGAAAGACGATCATCTAGTATAACTGACGTATGAAAGCAACAGCGCAACATTCAGGAACGTATACAACACTGTCAAACTCTGTCCGGCTGTATCAATCTGACCGTTGTCCAGTGGTGCGGTAAAAATGTCCATTCCTAATCAGTATAGATTTCAGTACACATACATTCAGACAAAAAATGTACAGGACGGTTCCCAATGCCCAGCTCGCACAGTTCATATACCTAGATATTTATCAACTTTTGATCGGACATCACTAGCACAGTCAGTTTACGATTGGTCCAGCGTGGGAACCTAATATGCAAAATGGACACCGACTGTTGCCTTGTTTGAGTATTCCTGCCGGTCTTACATACAGTGAGGTCTTATCCCGAGCCGGCGCCAACTATCCGATCACCTGGGTGATCTTCTCTGGATACCATGCATCTCGTCGATTTTTATATAAAACCCGTCGTCCGTTACTATGTCTGACTCGATACCATATCCTTAGGATCGTAGATAGTCGACCGAATAATGAACAAGGCGCCCAGTGTGAAGTTGATCGTAAAAAGGCACAGTTTCTTCCGTTGTTAGAAAACGTAAACTCGCTTTCCGACTCGGAAAAACCATTGTCCGACCACTCTGGAGGGACAATATGGATGATGAGCGTTCATGCAATAAGTTCTTGTGCAGCAAATCATTGAAGGTGTGATCCAGAGAGAGACAACCCGTTCCCTCCTTTCAAAGAGCTAATAACTCATGTACGTTGCGCAATCGGAATGTTCACGCCCAACAGTGAATCGCTTAGCCTTGGGTTAGTACGTGCGAAGTGTTCAGCTAAATTTGTATGTCGAAATCGTGACTCATTGGTTCAGCTTCAACAGTCCACTGATCGACAGAGTTTTGACATTGTTCGGGCGCGCGCATACGGGCGAGCGTACGAGAGATTTCTGGATTGAATACCGGTGGAATATAATTGTATTTCTAATGATCATTGTAGTGAGATTCAACAATATATAAGTGCTGATGCCTACTTATCGTTCCACCGTTATAAGCTAGGGTTAATTCTTTCTATCCAGTAATGCATATACGTTCATCAGTCCTTATTAAAGTTGCCGGATTATTTCAACCTTGAATGCCACGTGGTGAGAAGGAAGGCGAGTCCAGAGTGGTGATACTCTATGTTATTTGTTGCGCCGACTTTCACAATTTTGTTGTTTTTTTGAGCTCATCATATTCCATATGGGTTTGGGTGTAAAACTAAGGACACTGTCCAATTTTTCCTCATGAGTCAGTGTCAACGTCCCTTGTAAGTTAATGCAGGATTGATCGAAAAAGCTGCAGCTGGATACATTTATGGATAAACAGTGGTAGCGAATCTAGTCAATATAATTAATTGGCTAGAGGATGATCACACCGCATTAAATGGTGTATTCGATTCAGTACCTTTAACGGTTTTGGTTGTGTAATGTTTGTGTGGTTATTGTTTGGGTGGCGGATATTGTCCGGAGGACGCATTTCTACTTCTATCGAACAAAGTCGTCGACACCTGACAGCAGTTCAATGGTGCCATAGACATCTGCCTGGTCATCCGGCCTCATCGTGGTAGATGAGCCCTTTAAGTTCATGCGGAAGTTTATTGATATGAGATAAACGCACTATTGTCATGTATGAATCCAGTTAGAGAATATATGATCTGTGCGTAACAGTGCGAAATCGTTCTCTACGACGCCGTTTGCGTAAGCAAAAAGTAAACAATAATAATGAATTTAGCCAGTTTGGAAATGCGTCAACACATATTTTTTGATGATCCAGTCAAACTTGTTTTGACTTCAAGCTGTTCGATCAAAAAACACTGTCTGTATGTACGTTTTGTGCAAGAACAAACTCGGTCACCTCAAAACTTACATCTTTTCAGTTCACTCTTTGCATTCCGGTATCAATGTCAATTAAAGTATATATTCATCTTAATTATGTGCAACAGCAATGCGTAAATGACCGCTACACTTTCCCTAGGCTGTGGCCTTACATTCAGATAGTTACACTAGTTGGTTTAGACAATCGACTCATCCATGAACATTAGTAAACACAAATAAAGTGCACGATCATGATACACTAAATATGAATATCATAGACTGCTTACAATATACATCTTACATTGAATTCAATCATTCCGGACTGCAGTCCATGATAACATATAGGCTCAGAGAGAAACTCTTTCACCTCAACGCATGCTGTAATTCTGCTGCTGTCAATGCCACTCAACCACAAGCAGCACTACGTAAGTACGAGAACAATGAATCATGGAAGATTTACAAAGCGTACGTACTACTCCCGCGGTAATGTGCCACTGAAAGTTGGGACAATTACACGCTTCTTGACGATTTCGCAGCTACACAAAAGCCGTAGCGTAACATAATCAGCCTATCTGCGGCTCAAACTGAAACTTGGCACATCGGTTGTCACTACGATAACTGATGAAAATGAGATTGTCTGTCACGACCAGTGAACAGAAATGTAACCCAAGTTTTGCACGTTGCCACATATTGCGCAGAAAGAGTTGGGAGCTGTTTTTCAACCACATTCACAAACATGTTCTCAAAATAGGGGTGCTTCATCATATCGAATCTTCACCTATTCTGCTACTTTGACATGGTGGTCAAGAGTGTGCACTGCACCAATCTGGAAGGCTATGCTGACTAGGACTTCCGTCCTTCTAGGTACAGCCTTGTCAAACAGGCCAGAAGAAAGCAATCAGATGAAAACCCGATGCACTCACAGGATGGCATGTCACACTAGTGACCGTGCAGGAGCGCTTCGGTAGTGATGCATGATCCTATGAACATACAGCACGACCATTTCGAAAGCTACGACATTGCTGTCTTCCGAATACGGAAGAAGGCTACTAGAAAAGGTACCCTCAAACAAAAGAGTACTTTGATTGCATAACAGTTGGCCGTGGCCATCAGTACAGTAAAATTTTTTACTGTATTATTCAAAAGTCTGATGTGGTCTTAAACACATCCACTGGGCACGGTAGTGCTCAGAATCAGACATCAATGTCTTATTCACTGCGCCCTCGGGCTAGGCAAGCCCCTCACTGCCAAGTGAGTCAGACTTCTTGAGTCACTGGCTCCGGGATAGGGTTCCTCAAGAAAATCTTGCATATTATTGGCTCGCAGGTCAGGTACTAGGGGTGGGGTCCCTCAAGTCAACCCCCTTCCGCGGCATAAACGACCGGGAAGTATCAGAAGTTATCGTTCTCCCGACAGTGACATTATTAACCCAACACGACTTTCTCCTACTGTTTAGCCCCCCGGTCTAAGTGTTCTGCTTTCATGTGCCTTCGGGCGATAATTGTTTTCTAAGGCCAAGACAACCGGTAAACATTGGCGCCTTCAATGTCCGCACTCTCCGACAAGTCGGTCAGCAAGCTGCTCTGGCTAGTACTCTCTCAAGTCTGGAGCTTGATGTGTGCTGCGTGTCGGAGACGCGAGTCTACGATTCTAGCACCGTTCCCTTGAGCTCATCTCTAGATAACTGTCGATCAAGCGCTTCTCTCTCAGGGTTTCTGGTGACGCCGAAGCTGAATCTCGTGGTCAAGCTGGAGTGGGAATCGCACTGAGTTCCAGAGCAGAGCAATGTTTGCTCGACTGGATCCCAGTGTATGGTCGGCTATGAGTTACTAGACTGAATACGTCGGTTAAGTCTGTCAGTTCGCTCCAACGGATAGCTGATCGGAAACTATCAAAGATACGTTCAACGATGCCTTCATCAAACTTCTGAAGCAGACTAAACACACTAACATCAGCACGCCAGCCGGTGATTTTAGCGCTCATCCTTCTCTAGAGGAAAAGTGACTGTGGTGGTTAAACGTCAGTGTGAACCACTGATGTATTGCTGTCTGTGATGATGATGAAAGTGACTGGGAGGTATGTTTGATGTCCGGACACAACCCACTGACAACGGTGAAAGACTGCTACCAATGTGCGCACGTCAACGGCACAACCCAATCATACAGCAATCAGTTACAGGTGACGCCATTCTGTTAAGAGATTATCGTGCTTCTTCGAACAACCACTTCCGTCAAATTCTGGAGCAGCGTCATGTGTACCGCCGGCCAACAATCGCCGTATTTCTCGACTATAAAGGTGCGTTCGATTCGGTGGATCGATCTACACTTTTAGAGTCGCTTAAACGCAGGGGTGTACCGACCAAGTATGTGAACATACTGTCGGCGCTTTATTCCCATATTTCAGCTCAGGTTAAGGTTGACGGTGAACTGTCTATCAACACCACGAGCGGCGTAAGACAATGTCGTCATAGACGAAATAATGGAGGACTGTATGCGGGCACTCACAAGATATCGGCGTGGACCTCCTACCTGGTGAAAGACTGACTGATCTTGATTATGCTGACGACAAGGTGTTGCTGTTTGACAACTAACTACTAAAAATAGCTACGCCTATATTCGAACATACAACATCAAGGCGCCTACACCTTGCAAACAAACAACCGAGCTGTAAGTGAAAGTAAGGCGTCATCAGCAAGACAGCTTCCTTACGGCTTTCACTGCCCCGCGTCATTAAATGCACTCACTTCACAGACAACTCGGCCAAACAACAACATTCACGCCACTGAGCTCGATTAGCCGCCATCTCACCTAACGTCTCAAGCCACCGACTCTGTGAGTCGCGAGGGCCCCAGCCCCAGCTTAATCGCTGGTGCCACCCGATATGAGCGATTGAACGCAGACATCGGTGGTCAAATACCTGGAGACGGTTCACGTCCTCTACTCTGAGCGGCCAGGTTTCGCTGCCGTAAAGTAATACAGCCCTCACTGTTGTTTGATATACGCGACCCTTAAGCTTCAGAGAAATACCTCTCTGTCGCCATAGGTGTCTCAGATTAGCGAACACCGCCCTAGCCTTAACAAATACCGCGCTTCTATTTCATTTCCCAC
>LOND01000904.1:24030-38868 GCA_014220965.1 Paragonimus kellicotti | reverse complement strand
TGGATGCTGCCAACCGAAGAAGAATCATTGTTCCCAACGTGCATTTGCACGACTTTTAACCTTAACTGCGATACCTTCTTCAAAGTGCACATATTAAATCAAAAACTTCTGCTTTAGTAAGTTGCTTCACACACTATCGAACTATGTTGCACTCATTACTATTAAATATAAACCAGTCCAGATAAATGTTTATTTTAAACTTGTTGACTGTGATGATATTGCCCAGGTCATTGTATTTGACTGCTTTCATTAACTACAGTTCATTAATCTATAAAAACATTCTTTAGCACTTTTTGGATCAGCGAATAGTTTTGATTTAATATGTGCGCTTTGAAGAAGGTATCGCAGTTAAGGTTAAAAGCCGTGCAAATGCACGTTGGGAACAATGATTCTTCTTCGGTTGGCAGCATCCATTTGTGGATTAGCCTGTCGTAGTGGCCGAAGTCAAGAAACGCTCATGCACAACCTTCTCAACAAGTGGCTTACTCTACGCCCTTCGTGGTTTCATCCACACACTCTCAAGTGTAACCAAAAGGCATGTGGGTGTGTGCCATTGTATTCCAACGAACCAACGCTGGTTTGCCAGATGATAGAAATGGATGACAAAAATTGCAAAATTTGAAAAAATGCTTGTGATCGTAAACTATTTTGAAAAATGGATTTGCGTTTGACAAACACTGTAAAGGAGCGGATGTTGCACTCTTAAGTGAGATTTGGGGAGTTCAATATTTGATTTTGATCAACGCTTGCAAATCTGGAACGGACTCGTAATTGAATGACGGAAAACTTTAGGTTTATAAGATTTACATTTGTGAAATGTACACAGATTTTGTTCTGTTACACTGTAAAGTTAAGTTTGTTTGAAATGCCTGGACTCAATATTGTGTTCTTGATGATATTCGTTGATCACGATGAGCATTCAAATAAAGATTTTCACGTACTTTACTGGTTTATGTATTGGAAAGAACTCACTTTTTATCTTTCTAGATCTCTCTTGGTCTCAGCTGATGTACTTTTGTCGCCAGTCGTATTCAGTGGTGTCGATTTGTTAAGAAATTTAACGTCTTCCTTGATATATCATACTTTATAGTCTGTTACTTTTAACTCCACTGTCAGTAACATTTTAATTCTGAAGTTACGTGATTTCACGTTCACTCCACGTACCGTTTACCATTGTCTTGCAAGCAACTGTTGTACGATGAAAGTCAGTGAAACCCAGTTAAATTACGATTTAAGTTGTTCTGTCCGATACTTACTCGCAGCCACACATATCTAGTCGTGGTCTAGTAAAACCTGAGCACCACCGAAATGGAGGCACCGAAGCTCCTCCAACTCCAAGGACAGATCGGATTTCGACTGATTATGCACGCGAACAGGGTATATTTGAGGACTACCTGAAGGTGAAGGACAATTGTAGAACGACTGCTGCAGCAGGAACTGCTGGTTCAATGACTAGAAATGGACAGAAGCAGCTGAATCGCGTGTCTGATCTTTCGGTAAGTGCGTACGTAGCTAAAACTCGACCCCAGAATATCTTTGATGTAAAACAACTTTAAAACTAATAGTATTCTTCGAGTTGTTGATAGCTGCTATTGACCTCCATTCTGATGTTCACTGGACCTAGAATTGTTTCAAATGTTTCGCTTTCCCACATCCTATCCAGGAATTCTTCAAAACTGTTACCTGATAGCAGTTAGGTAAGAGAACGCATGATCATCTGCACGGCTTCGCAGTACCTGGAGTGGCGTTTACATGCCTTCAGTAGTAGCGTCATTGTTATAGTACAACGCATCATTTGAAGAGGGGATTGCGTGGCGGCCTGTGAATTGACACATCTGCATCTAGACTCATGTTTTTAAGCTTAATTAATAATGTATACCCTTGCTGTCACTACACTTCAATTCCGACAACGATTATCGTTAGATAATGAAGTCATGAGGTTGTTGACCGGTTTGTGTACCTGGAAGCTGCATTAGCGGCGGTGGCGGTGCAGAGAATGAAATAGAAGCGCGTACCTCTAAGGCTAGGGCAGTGTTCGCTAATCTAGGACATCTCTGGCGACAGAGAGGTATCTCTCTGAGTCTTCAAGGGTCGCATATATGAGGCGACAGTGAGGACTGTGTACTTTACGGCAGCGAAAATTGGCCGCTCAGGGTAGAGGACGTGAACCGTCTTCAGGTATTTGACCACCGATGTCTGCGTTCAATCGCTCGTATCGGGTGGCACCAGCGAGTAAGCAACGAGGAGGTTAGGAAGCGGGTGTTTGGCACTGATTGTCAAACGAGTTCTTTTGTTCAGTCGCTACATTTGCACAGACTTAGATGGTTAGGTCATGTACTAAGGATGCCAGCTAGTCGTTTGCCACACCGAGCACTGTTTGCGACGCTGCGGCCGACTGGCGCAAGGTGCGAGGTGGACAGATGATGACCTGGCGTAGACAAATGAAATCGTTTACGAAGGGGTTGGTCACTGTAGGTCGGGTTCGTCTCCCGGGCTGGGGCCCTCGCGACTCACAGAGTCGGTGGCTTGAGACGTTAGGTGAGATGGCGGCTAATCGAGCTCAGTGGCGTGAATGCTGTCGTTGTTTGGCCGAGTTGTCTGTGAAGTGAGTGCACTTAATGATGCGGGGCAGTGAAAGCCGTAAGGAAGCTGTCTTGCTGATGACGCCTTACTTTCACTTACAGCTCGGTTGTTTGTTTGCAAGGTGTAGGCGCCTTGATGTTGTATGTTTGAATATAGACGTAATTATTTTTAATGGTTGGATCTCCTCCGATGTTTTTCATTTTGTGGGCTAGGGCTTGCTCTTTTTCCATGGCTTTATAGCTGTTAGGCGACTGTAGGGACCATTAGTGTGTTGCTACCCTTGACGATGGTGGTGGTGATTATTTGGCACAACAGTCTACTGTAAGAACAACTTACTCGTAATTTTTTTCGACATATAAACGGTGAAATATGCCCACAAATAATTACCGAAATTACACACACGTATATAAAAGAAACTGAGCGATAGTAGCAAACAACACATAAGCAGCTATGCACTTGTATTTAATTTAACGCTTACAACTTTGAAGTCTCACATATCGTTTGCGTTCTCTTATACACTCTAGTCAACTTAATAAATTTACAAGTTCACAAACGGTTGGTAAGGTTGGCTTTTGTGTTGTTGTTCACTAAACCTATTGTATCATTCCTCCCGGTAATTCGGTTGTAGAAAAAAAGATCAGTACTGTTAAGCACATAAATCTAAATGAATTTCTCTGGTGCTTCATCACCAGCTCGAAGGCCGTTTAATGCTTTAACATAATGAGTAACTGTCCCTGGACACGAATTGCCACTCCCTTTAATGTTCGCCACGCCTATGCAGCCTGTGCAAACTGTACTGTAAATATCGCATATAATTCTGCCCTAAGTACTCTGTACGCTTCTCCAATTACAGTATTGGTCTCCTTTCTAGTTACGTTCAAAGTATCTGCAGTACCGTATGCCTAGTTGGTTTGGAAGTTTTACCTTCTATTACTATCCTTTCGTTATGAACTGTACTAACAAGACCTTCACAAGGTTAGTTGTGCTCAGTTTTTCAGTAACCTTTATGCTTATAAACATCCGTTTTGAGCAATATTCAAATTCTATCGGGTGTGGTACAGCTAACAACATTTATCAGCATGCATCTGATTGCATGGCCAAGTTGCCGCAAACGTTCCTATCTGAACTGGGTGAACAGGTAACGTCTTTACTTAGAAGGTAACGGACAGTGGGCAATGAAATCGCTTATTCCCTTCCCCGCAGACAATCGGTTTCATCACAGAGAATTGTTAGCGAATTGTACGCTTGGTTTAACAAAGAGTATTGCGCCCTTGTGCATCGACACCACAATTGTGCATGGAGATTAACAACTTTTCACCGAATGACACACGTCTGATGTCGCAATGCCAGTAATATGCGGTCACATATACAATGAGCTTAATGGCTTATCACCTCAGTGATCGACTCCATTCACATACGATATCGATTGGAAGACGAAAGTGGTAACCCGTTGGTTTATTTTGAGTGGGAAGTTGAAAACCGTAAATCTTCGAAGCTGCGAAAATTCTATGATCCACGTGACGTAGATAGCAGTCACCTCAGTCCCAATGTGGTACTTCCACAGGACATAGTCAAGACGCGCTGATTAACACCGGAGTTTGTCCTGATCAACTTCAATAATTGTGGAATGGTTTTTCTGTTGGTAGGCAATGAAATGTTTCCTATTTGTTGTTAATATATGGTTTATGATAATGTAATGGATTAATCGTAATATCGATGAGTAGGTTCTTGTCTGAATACAGACTACTTCGGACCACTAATTACACTTATGTGGTGGTCAACAATTGATCGGATATTTATATGAATATTAAAGTTGCTGCCCAACTCTATGAAGAATGAAGCACCGGTTTTTTTGTCCTATATTACTGACTATTGGTTTGCAGTTTGCTGTTTTCAATGTAAACTTTAAAGGTCTGGCCGGACAATGTGTTTCGAATTTTTGAATATTTTTCCGTTTGGATCTTATTTTATGAGTCATCTCATAAAATTCCCGTGTTTATGGAACTGGAAGCAACTCTTTAGGGAATCTTTCCATCGTAACTAGATAGCTTACAAATGGATTCATAAATATGTTGTCTTGTTGATTTGACATAGACGATATAAGGTTTGTTATGAAATGCTGCTTCTGCTCAAAGTCTTGAATAAACACCCAGGTTGGGTTGAACTCCGCATGCTCCGCCTCGTCTGTGAGCAGCGGTTGATGAGTAGCAAAGTTCGACAATGTCACTCACTGGCGATGGGGATGAATTCATTCAGCATTCCATCAAACCGCTTGAATTTGTCTCATTTGTTGGCAATTTCCGAGGTCGTTTGTCATCAAGATAGTCATGAATTATAATGCAAATGTTTAGACATTACTAACACTAATACCGTTAAAAATCACCCTAAAAACTTGTCCTCTTAGAATGGGAGCCTAATTGGTTTTTAACCACTTGACCACTAAGGCGTGCTTCGTTTGCGTACACCAGCGAACATTGGAGAGATTAGGAGAGGAATATTGAAAGAAGTTATTTGCACTGTCCTCAGGGGTTTACAGCGCCGAGAACGTTAACTAATCGTCTGCGATGTCGATCATCCTTTGAAGCTGTCAGAGCCACCTGATGCAAAGCATGATGTTAATAGTTAACGATTCAGTAAGGATGACTGTAAAAATAACAGATACCAGTATGTTAATCATTATTGACAGGGTTCACTTGTTAACCGTGAAACCTGGTTGTTACGGTTGTTCTGAAAGATATCGGTTAATCTGGTTCAGTAACATAAATGCTCCTTTCGTTTGACGGAGTTGCCTGAGAAGACATGATAATAAATGGAGCTAACCTGCGAAAACTGGGAGTTGCCAACTTACTCTTACTATCAGCACGGTCATTTGTCTTGAATGGGGAAGATTTTTTGTCGTTTAACTTAGTGGATTGGATTCTTCCACTCCCACCAATGTTATCTATAAAATGGACATCCTTTCTCTGATTGTACGGTAGCTAAGCATATCTCGGTCACTGATGGATTATCGCCTACAATAATTGTTAAATGTGTTGTGTGAATAACTGTCATTATGACAACCACATAGGGGCATAATCAAAAATTTTAAAGGAGTTTTGTAACAAAACGATGCACGTGGAAAAGAGGGAAGACAGAGGCTTGTGAACGATATTGATACTTCTGTTTAGGATACAGGACAGCATCAAGAATTTAAGTCAGTTCAAGTCACAACGGCCTTGAGACATACCAAAAACGAAGGAAACAAAGGAGACTTAGAAGAATGATCTTCTCATACCTTAACACTGTTAGGTAAAATTAATTTTTATAAATTAACAGAACGTTTTCGGAATGGACTGCGCATGAAACCTCTTGGTAGTTCACTGAGTTCAGCTAAGTTGACTCATGCAGGTCGCATTTGATTGATAATGTGCCCTTAGTTATTTATTCAGGTCGCTACATAAATACAATAGTTTATTACAAAGGTTTTGGTTTACCTCGAATTACTGAGCTGAGCGCTGACTCATTTTTCCAGCAGAGCTTGGTATGGTTGATTGTTTAGTCTGACTTTTGGGCTTAGACACACGCGTTCTGGTTACCGTCAAAACGCAGTCGTTCGATGTGACCATTCAACCATGCCGACTTCAGTGAATCCAGTTGGTCTTGTCAGTGTCGATTCTAGAGAGAGGGGTACTCAACTTAATTTGGGTGTGTTTTTTCTGACGGTAGTCTATCACTGTAAATATTACTGATAATTCAGCCGTAAATAATGCATCTCTTAATATCTTATCAAGTTTGCTGGTGGAAATGCCAAGGTTTTCTGACTGAATCACCCGCGGTATTAGGTGAGGAAAGAAAAACCACAAAAAGGTTGTGTTATAGTTGCAACCCTACCTTCTGTTGCAACGCTGTTCTATGCTTACTACAGATAAAACCGTCCAGCTGTTAACTACTTATTTTAAACTGTTTTTTCTCTCTCAATGAACTACGTTCATTCTTTTCCTTTCTCTTATCTGCGGACCTAAAATTTTTTCCCTTCACGAATGTATGGTTGTTGAACATCTGTGTCGGCCACTGGGATATTGTTGCCGATCATGATGATGAGGAACTATGTATCCACAGGGAAATATTTTCGTAACTCATCAGAAAGCAACTTTGTATATTGATGTCGTTTGAAATAAACATTAGAAGATCACTTGAACATAGGTAGAGAAAGGGAGAGTGAATCACACCAGGTGAACGCTTGATAATTGACATATCTGATTAGAGAAAAGCTTACTGTGTAATAAGTTTGAAACGGTGCAGAAAAGTCATTCTACTCAAAATGGATTAAACTACATGGCGCTGCGTGTTAACGCGTTGATCTTTGCTGTTAGCTATAGGTAGAATTGTACCACACGAAGTTAATTCTAAACTTCATCAAGATGACTTTGTTACTCCCTCTCGCGCGTGAAGAAGAGCCAACCGTAGTTGGATCTAGCAATTTTGATGTCAATCAGCAACTAGTATAATGCAAATAAAGATGTTTAAAATGTTGTCTGATATTCAGACACAATTCGAAGCTTAACACCGCACTCACTTCATACATGTTCTCGAAACAGTCGAAGTCATACAGGCTATGAAGTTTAGTATGGTACACAACTGTGTTTTGTCCCGTTTCTGTTAACAGTCGTTACCTAACGGTATGAATTGTGGATATACTTCTGTTTGGACAAACTCCAGTGAAATTCCGTTGTTGGCACAATTATTATCATAATAAACATCATTAGTTTTCCCCTGTCATTAACACACTGCTCCGAAGTCGAAACTTTGTTAGCTTGCCTTGAAATACTTTCACCATCCGGTCAATCTGACCAGTCACATAGATCGGTGAGCAGTTTTTGTGTTCTATGCCTATAAATTTAATGTTTAATGCTTCCAGTTGACAATACAATTGGTGTAGCATCCATATTTTCTTGTCAGACGTGATATTGTCTTTTTACTTTTGATCGTTTAGCTGTGACAGATATTCAACTTGATCTGTTGAGATTAATATTTTGAAGATTATTGTTATCCTTCTGGAATACTACATATGTGTTCAGCTAGTGATGTTTACGATAACATTTTACTGCTGCCCAGGACGGTTTCCCAGTGGAAATGATACTCAGCAGCTCTAAGATTTCCTTTCCAGCTGTATCGCATTTTCCTGTTATTGTCAAAAACCACAGCTTTCTGGGTCTGCTCGTCGTATTGCTTGTGCAAAATGGTCAAACTTGACACGAAAAGCTGATTGAGTTTGACTAAAGTCTGCCTTATCAGTTCGTTACTCACAAATATACCGAATTCCGTGAGTTCCATTGGGTTAAAAATTCCTACCTGTAGAATCACTGACTAGAGTTACAGAAAAATTACTATACCTCCCCTCAAGTCGATTAGAGAAACTCAACATTATTCACAAACCATTGTGGTTATTCGTTTGGACGCACTCATTTTGACACACTGAACTTGAAGGTAATGGAACATTGTTAGCTGTTTCATAAAAGTGTTCAGTGTAATACTATTCGTATTGCCTGCGAGCGCTAGCGAGAGCCGAAGGCGCCAGCTGTTGAATCTATAGGAATACATAAGTTATGATCGAATGTAGATGATATTTGGCTTACGTCAACAAAATTCCCGACTATAAACCAGTGCTCAAAGATATACTTTGACCAACTTGGCATATTGTTTCCTGTTATTTCCCAGTAAAATGCTTGTGTATACTTTTTGTTGACAACTGTGTAAAAATTTTGTGTCACACACCGCTGCGCGTCTAATCTGGGTTCCATTCAAGACCGATGTCTTAAGGTCGACATTATCTCAAATTTGCAGGACGCACCGCATTCAACTGCCTACGCGGAGGATATTCCCACCCGGAGAAAGCCCAATTCAGCGCTACTAGGAACGGTCACTGATGATCGGTTCCAGGCAGAAGTGCATCCTGAACGGTCTGCCCAACACACTGAGGGTTGGTGGCTGAGAGATAGCGTAGAGGCCTGGGAGCGATTGGTTGATGCCACTGAGCTAGAATTGGTCCCCCAATCAAGCTCAGAGCGGGAACTCTCAAGACATTCGTCGGAAAGGCTTAACCCACCACAAAAACGTACTGCTCTGAGTCTGTTACGTGATGAAGAATTTGCACGTCGAGTGGCTTTACGCTTGGCATCGGCTTCGGTGATTGAAGACCGGGCCGACTGGAAGTCTATACAATCATGGACCGTAGCGCTTGCAGAAAGATGTGCAATTCCAAAGCAGGCACGCTCTCGACCGTTGTCCGCCGATACTGTGGGAATGAGGAACGCACCGAAGGAGATCAATCAGGGGTTGGAAGCTGCTGCTTATTTGAAAACCATTTTACACTTGGTCACAAACTTAGTGACAGTCAAATGGTAAGTAATGTGAAACATAGCAAAGGTGTGTCCAAAAATCGTTTAAATTTTGTGTGTGTGCAGGTACTCTTTCGGAGTATTGTAAGATTGGGCTGTTCTCATGTTTCCCAGGCGCATCGTTACTTTGTTCAGACAACTTTATTTAACCAGTGGTGAATTAGCGGAACCAGTGATAACTTGCTGATCCTAGGAACTGTTAACATTTGGAAGTCTGCCAGATCAACTAGTGGTTCGGGAGACAGAAATATGTTACGGATTGACGCCCTCAAGAAAGTATTTCAATAGCTATGTCGTCGTTACATGAGAGGTTAACACACCACTAAGTAATCTAGTCTAATTTGTTCATAAGACGTAAACCTTTACATGAAAGCTGGATACATTTACCGCTTTCTTGTGGTCTTTTGGAAGACATACGTTTAATTCATTTCCTTGTAATCCAGAGGTGTGATACAACCACTGATTCTACGAATACTTATAATATATTAAAACATTTTGCAGTGATGTGGACATTATCGTGCGATTTTGCGAACGAACAGAGCTACCTGAGCAGGTTATCAAACTGATTCGCGCGACGTTGGCCTCAGAAACTTTGCAACAAGTGAGTCACTCAGAGTATTGCTCATCCAACAAATCCGTCAGTAGTAATTGAGTGACATCCACCCATTCTTGCTCATTTCCACCCATTTCCTTTTGAAAACTGAGAGTTAAAAGTTCTCGTAATTTTAACTGACTTCACCTAGATCTTGACGATCCCAAAGATTTAATCCTACAAGATATTTGGTGATACACACGGCAGTAAGTTAGCCTATCGTTTTGGGACTGCAGCAAGATTTTTGTAAGAATCGCAACTCCAGTTTTGTGGTTTCTTTTGTCTGCTCTGTAGTCATGCTTTTCTTAAAATAACCGATACGAACTAGATCTCTTTTTCTTCAAATGTATGACTGTTTACAAGCAGCTGACGTTTGTGCAGCCGTGTTTAATTTTTGGGGTCGTTCCACTTGCACCCTTTCAAATATTAGGTTAAGCACTCGACACTTTGACTGAAGACCTTTCTAATGCCACCACTGTGATGTTAGCTGATTCTGTGCTCACTATTTTCCTTGTAGACTGTAGCCACTGTTCCAAGATTAGGTCAGAATTAAGCATTTTTAACGTTACAAATTATTTCTGGAACTATACAGTTCGTCCCTGGAATTGGTCGTATTCATTGAGTGTGACATTCGCTTGGATCAAATTTGGACGGATATCTAAGAAAGATGTTGATAGATGGGGCTAATGTTAATCTTTGTCCAGCAAAGAGGTACATTAAAGATTGCAGCCTATGATTAGGGAGACTGCTGAACAAAAGAACGATTAAAAACTTGAGGGTAGGCCAAGATTTGTGTGCCCACGCAGAGTCTGATACCATATGAAGGATCTCTGGTTGCACTGGAAATTCAGCTGATAGCTTACACTGCCAATGAAGGACAGTTAGTCCGTTTTCGTGATGTTGATTTCAGGCTTTTCTTAACTACGTGAATCCAAGCATTACGCAATGAGAACAGCCTTTACTCCAAGGTCTTTGCTGTGATCAGCATGCACTAGAACCAATCCTAGAACTGTTGGAATTTACCATTCTTTTCAGTTAAATTCCTGAATCGTTATCAGTATACGCATGACAACGGCTGTTTAAAGATTGAAGGTGCACTAACTTTCTTGTGTTGTAGACTGTTTGATGTTCAACTCTCATGATGCGCACTGAGAACAGCTGGTGAAGAGTTATCCGCTATCTATTTCGCTTACGTGATTGTACACTGCCAGATCGATAGTCCATCATCTTCAACCGGGTGAATTCCAATCAGTGTGTCTTTGCACGTGCACAGGCTGGCGTGTATGCTTGTGTGTATCACATGTTTGATCGATCGAATGTGCAAATCCACAGAGAACTATGTGACTGTACACATTCAGACCAAAGTAAATAGAACCGGAGACAGATGACTGCAAACTGTAAACGGAATTTAGAACAAGAAAACAATTCCCGAATTCTTCAGTCCTAACTGTTTTATACTTAAAAAATGTAAAATGTTCATTATGGTGATTGCAGCAACTTAAGAGCTTTTGAGGCTCTGTGGTACGTTGTATGTTAATCTGCAAAGTTAACACAACACGCACAAAGTGTAGTGAATTTGCCAAACCGGAGGTGCGAGTATTTTAACTCCAAAACGTCCAAAAGCCGACAGTGGTCGGATCGTGGACAACACGGGCGACAGAACGAGCCATCGCTCAAGGTGATCGGACCAACGGATAAGGAATAGCAGGCGGAAACCCTCTCCGACAGAAGGCGTCAGTCACACGCACAAACCGGGCAGAAGTGCACACGACGTGTGAGCGGAAACCGGGTGTGTTGTGGACCGGAATTCCATTCATAAACGCGAGCGCGCGCGTGGCATGGGAACCAGCGAGTTGGACAATAAGGATTGTGCTTTTCCGGACGCCTTTTCGCTGTAAAAGACCAGATGTGATTCACGCAGTCAAATTGCAGACGTTTTTGATACGTAGCTATAAGTGGGAAGTGCATCGTTTTAGTCTAACTGCACACTTTTTGGTAGGTTTCCATTTCCAACGAGAAATACAGAAATATGACAACAAAAACTGTTTTGGAGTAAGCCTGCTTACCGTTGATACAAATCGTGTATTCTGGTGGTGAGAGGGAAAAATTATGCTACTTATGTTTAATCTGTTCTCAGTTTACATTATTATCGTGTTAGGAATAAATTTGCCCACACGTTTAAGAAACGTGAATTATCAGAAGTTCGCCTAACTGTACACTCAGTCGAACTTTATCACAATTACTTTTGTCGTTCAAATCCAAAACCACACCATCAGAATTGTCTGCCTTAATAGGTTGACTGGTTTAAACTCTTATTAGAACTACAAAGGTGTGGTTGTACAACTTTTCTAATAATGTTGATTTTGTACCCGGTATCTTGCTTTTTATTTATCCAAAGCGACCATGGTACGAACAAATATTGTTGGATCTCATAATTGCACTCAACGCTTACTTTGTCAGTGAAATTGCTCACTGTCAGACTGCTCCGGAGTCTGCGTGAGTTTTATTCGTTTGTTTGTATGACAAATACATACGTATTTCGTTTTTCACATTTTCTGATTACATTACAAATGTAGATAAACAAAAATGTCCCCATGCTTCAGAAGATTTTGCTTTTCTTAAATGAATCTCTTTAATCTTTGCTGAATACAAACGGTTCGTCTAGAACCAAAAGATGATTGCTCCGACTTTATGTATGATGTAGTTTAAAAAAACGATCTCTAAATAACTACCTTTACAACCAAAATAATCCCCCTGATTTTTCAACCAAAGTTTGGTCAATCAACATGATTCACATGATCTATTTTTTTATGACATTAATTTACAAATCGACAGTGTCGAAGTAAACAGGGATGATCCATTTTGCATTCACAATGTCTTCGTTATTTTTCCCGAATTTTTCTGAATTACTGATGTTAAGTCTACAAAGTAGATTACAGTCAGTCTATCACCATGTCAGTTGCCTGCTAATTTATGCCGCTTAAGCAAATAATATTGATCATTCTGCGCGATCGCAAAGCTGGCAGAACGGTCATTGATCATTCGTTGTTGTAACTGTGCCATATAGACACGCGTACCACCTGCAATTAGGGAGCTAAGTGATTGGCCACGGTGTTGTTAGGATTACTGGGAATGTGTTTGAAAAATCAAGATTGACCGTATTTTGTATGAGCCATTCGAATGATGAAAATTTGCCGGACGTGTCTGTACATTAAAATAGCACTGGTAGTTTACTGTGGAGAGGATTTGAGTTACGGCAAAAATATTTGGATTTAATGCCTGGCGCATCGCTGGCTCTTTTCCAACAAAACTGTGGAGAGCAAAACATTCTTATGGAGTGGTTGGATACGTGAGCCTCATGGAATTGGTTAAAAATATGGATATCTAGCAGAAAAGATGACCAAATTCCGTCTTTCGCAAAGCCAAGTACAGAGCGAACGCTTTGTATAAAAACTGAGAAGGTGACTTGCTTCGTCTAACCAACTCATGATGTTTAGCCTGCTTGGATATAAAGTATAAAACCTCACAACATTGGAAAAAATGAGGGAACTATAGAGGTGGACTTAATCTGCAATAAATTTCCCAAACGGACGGCGCGCGTTACGATGCTGGAAAATATCCGGCAGTTCAATTAGCCATAAGTAATTTGAGTTCTTTGGTTTCCAACAAGGCCGAAGTGTTAAGCCGATGGAGACTGGCCTAAACTGGTTAACATGTTGATGTCTATCGGTCAACCTGCTTTTTGAGACCGACTTCGGGTAATAATCAACGAAATAGAGGACGAGAAATTGTGTTAAGCATGAGGATATTTGGAACGGCGTTTTCTAATATCCGTTTTTTGACAGAACCTTTGATTAGATGGGGATACCTTCACACGTGAACAATGGTATACAAGCTAAGATGGACGATTAACAAACATTTTTTGTTCTGGTTGGTCAGGTTTCCCAGATTTTGTGAGACAGAACACACGGATGCAGAGTATAATTGCTCTTTCAAAAGGCTCACATCTTCCCGTCACCTCGGAAGTTATAGATTACCACACTCCACTCGGGACTTTCATCTTTCACTAATATTTCTTTCTTTTGTATCTAAGTTAACATTTATGCAACTACCAGGCTAGATAAAACTTTAACGTGATTGAAACACGCCATCTACATGAGTCAGCGTAGGCAATAGCCCCTGCCAGCATTGAGCTAAAGTTTACTCTTTTCGAACAGCAGTGCACAATTCATACTGAAGAAATTACGCCACTGCTCTATATAAGACATCATGAGCTGCCTGTGAGTCGACGCAGGTTGAAGTGGTTTTATCGACATAATTTGGGTTAGGAAGTCTGCCACGTCATCATCATCATCATCATCATCATCATCATCATCATCATCATCATCATCATCATCATCCTTTCTGGTATGACAGTGTTTCGTCGTGATAGGAAAACTTATTAAGGAGGTGGGGGTAGCAGTTCATTGAAGTTCGCACCTTATGGCTACATGTACTTATGACAGAGTGTTTCCAAATCTTTTTACAGTAATTTGGCTCTAAATCCATTACGTGTTTGGTTGGCAGAATCCACAGAACATCGTTTGTGACTAAGGAAATTGACATGGCCTTGGACAACACTGTTTCAAATACCATCTTCAGGTCACACTTGCCTGTTGATGGTGGAGGATTTCGAGTTGTTGGAGCTAGATTCACCATGAAATTTGACTAACGGTGATCTGCTAGACAATTCTTAGAGGCTGTAATTGGAACTGGTCTACTTCGACATGCTTAGGGATAACCCTAAGTGTGTGTATGTGGAAGTGAGCCGAGCACCTTTTTTCTTGATTGCCTTCGCACCAGCTAGGTCGATATCATCGGCAGTCTAATAATCACAGCTCCACTTGGTCACAGTTATCATTTAACGATAGAATTCAACCAGTTGTGCGGAACTAGATAAAATGTTTCCTGAAAAATTGGTCGAAGGACCAATCATACGACAGATTTTGCAGCCATGATGACACCGCTTAGCAAAGTTGCATGGTGAATCTAGCTCCAACAACTCGAAATCCTCCACCATCAACAGGCAAGTGTGACCTGATGATGGTATTTGAAACAGTGTTGTCCAAGACCACGTCATTTTCCTTAGTCACAAACGATGTTTTGTGGATTCTGCCAACCAAACACGTAATGGATTTAGAGCCAAATTACTGTAAAAAGATTTGGAAACACTCTGTCATAAGTACATGTAGCCATAAGGTGCGAACTTCAATAAACTGCTACCCCCACCTCCTTAATAAGTTTTCC
>LOND01000904.1:10098-23930 GCA_014220965.1 Paragonimus kellicotti | reverse complement strand
AAGAGATATAAACGACTAGAACTTAAAAACTGGGTGTTCAGTTTCAAAATATGCCACGTCTTGCATGCTTGACATCGCAATTCTGTTGACCTCTAATTTGGCGGAATTAACTCACTCGCGCCTGTACACAAACGAGATCTATGAGCTCTTATGACAAAAGATATATGTTCGTCTACGGATCGTGCAGTCATCTCTGAAAAGCACGAATGACGCCTTACCCCTTGGAAAGTCTGTGAAACCTGAAGTCCGTCCTACTGTTTCAACTTTTGTGATTCGCCTGTACCTGAACACGCACACATATGCCTGTTGCCACTCGTAGAAATTGTCCGGAGACGGGTTACTAGAAGATTTATAGAGATCGAGAAACTCTTCTATCCGAGAAGGATAACGTATACATGTGAGTAGTTCATGTTTTACCGACAGTTTAAAGGAGACCTACTTCTCATCCGCAATGTTTTGCGCACGACCAGCCATGCATTAGCAGGTCGCCTCGCACTAAGCAGGTAATGAACGTCCGAAAAGCCATTATCTGAAAGTGGAGTGTGGATTGAACAAACTGTTACGGAATCGGACTTAATTATTAGAATCTTCTCATATTGGAACACACTGATCAACTTTGTGACCATGGTTAAATCGGTTGAAAGACAATCTGTATTGTAGGTTTCCTGGACGTCTTTTTAGTTCACTACCACAAATTGCTGAGTGTTCCCGCCTAAACAAAAGCGGCTTCAACGTGTTACGGTGCATTTTGCTTACATGAGTTCACGTCAGTAACACCATTCAAGTTTCTTTGCACTGGCGTGAATTCTTCAACACCATCCCAGTTCCCGATCAGCACATGAACAGGAACACACAATGTACAATGTATAAACACGTGGACTCGATTGTTTTTCTGCACGGTTTTGGTGGCATGATATTGTAACTTTGGATTTAAACATGAAGGTCTTAGGGCATAAGTTACGCAACTTTTTTCTTAGTTGCACTTTTGGACTATGGCTGTATAACAGTCATCCGTCATCATTGAACGTTAACATGTAGTCGTTAACGTTGACGTTATGTCTGTTTAACTTCTTAATTGCGTAGTCTGTTTGAAAGGAATTGGGTACCACCGTGTAATGTTACCAACCATTTTCACATCCCTGATAACACATCTTTTTGGTGGTATCCATGTCAAAAGACGTTGGTACACGCGTCGTAGCAATTAGCTTACAATATATTACTTTTGAACCTACTCACGCTGCCCGTATCTGAGATGTACCCGGTAAAATAAATCCAGGAAGCAAATGGGTAACGTGACAAATAATCTAACTTATTAACATATGCAGCCCTGCCACTAAGTACGATAGGCTGACAAATCTGAATGCATTTTCACTCAACGCTATAAGTGATCACATCACCCTCAATCTGGCAGATGGTACCTGACGCATTAAGGCTTCTACAACCTGTGGCTTGGCCACCTTGTTAGACTTCCTTGGCAATAATTTTCGGTCACCAACTGATACAGCTGTACACGAAACGAGAAATCTCTAAAATATCCTCGAAGAAATATAACTCTTTTCACGATTATTCAGTTGTGTTTGTTTCTTGTTCCCCTTACGCTTATACTGTTTAATCTGTTAAACACACTTGCTGTACTCACAATCAGTTTTACGGTAACTATCTTCAAAAAGGTAATTGAGGTTATTCGGGGTGTACATTAAGTCAGTGTTTCACCCTGGATCAGTTAATATACGCTAGTTTGTGAAAATGAACACTTCCTCTGTAATCCAAATTGATGCTCATCATTTCACTGCCCCATTTTAAGATATTCTTGCTCCGTGTGTTTTGTTCATCGTTATCTAGTGCGCGTACCTTTTGGTTACTGTATGTCTATCATCATCTAATCCCAGTGCCAATTTAAAATTGACTCAACTGATGTTGGATGCGTCGATTAACACTTTAGCTTGCTCATGGCAACCACGTGATGTATTTGTCATTCACAAAGACACGGTGTGTTGTGTTGGAGTGAATGAAGCGTACAGAAAACATAAAACTTAATGTGCGATCGATAACAGTACACTGTGCTTACGTACGCCTGGGTGCATTAAATTATGGTTAAACAGGCACATCTATCAGTTTGTAGGTTTGTTTTAGAACACTGAACATCTTATTTTCAGTTTTGAAATCAAGAGAGGTCATGAAATGATCTGTGACAAGCAATCACATACACATTTTTATTGGCTGGCAAGACGAATAGACATTGCTGGCTTTAAAACCCGTTTTTTCTATTGCAAGTCGGTTGTATGTCAGTTTGGCTAAATCAAGGATCGATCAGTGATCGTTTACCGTTCGCTGAATCTGGGCTGATTTTAGGACCATCAGTGACCTTGCGTATAGAATGTAACTAGCTGTCAGACATACTGGATGTCATAAAATACCAATGAAGTTGTTAGAACATAACTTATTTTTGTATTTACGAAACCTAGTTTTTGTCCCTGCTTCAGACCGTTAGTTCGATTTAAACTAATCTATTACAATACTTTAATCACCTGGATTTAAAAAAAATACTGTTACGATCCAATTTTAAATTCACGGTCTAATTTCGGACATGATTTTACCTTGTATGGGCCATTTTAGAATTCAGAGTTACACAGAACACGCACTGTCTCTTATGGAACTCGTCTCCCAGCTAATTAATCAACAGAGTGACGACGAATATTTGCTGAGGGATCAAACGTTATTGGTAAGCCATCTAGTCAGTCTATTCTGATAGATCTTTTTATGCTACTTGATGATTCAACCAGAAAAATAACGCTGCGTAATTTGAACAAGTATTTTCATCCTTGCTTTGATGAAACTATGAGGTTAGATTTGTTTTCACATATTGTTTAGGTAATCAAGTGGCGCTTAGATTCTTCAATAAATATCTATTCTTGTTAGCTTTCAAATTGACAGACAATGTAGTGCGATATAGTATAAGATCCTACAACCCGATTTGATCACTGCATTCTAGGGAGACGAGAAAAGATGTATTCAAGTAATTTCACATCATTAGTTACGTTTGAATGAAGTAGAATGCCAACGATAGTGCAGGGATTAGCTGTTTAGTGAAGCAAACTCTAATGCTAGATTCACGAGCTGTTCTACTGTTCCTAAACTCATCTTAGTGAACCAAAATTCAAGTTCGATACGCAACGGTGCTTCCATGTATACATCCAGTACACTTTTTCCCAGTTCTAATGCGTTTTTTTTTACAGATTTTCGTCCGCCATTATTTATCTGTTGAGCATAGTTCCTTCAGTCATCGTATTCCACAGTAGTATTAAGGAATTCTATTAAATGTCGAAATAATCACCTCTCCCACTTGTCAACCGATTGTCATATGTGCACTTAGTTCTGAAATCCGGATTTACTGCTCAACTCATGTGGCAGAGCGTCTACTGTGTGGAGGTATAAAATTAGTGTCGCTGTTTTTAATTAAATCGAAACCCATGCTTTTCATAACAGGATATCTTTGAAATCAATGATTCTGGTTGAAAACATTCGTTGTTTTGTTATCATAAGCGATACTCATAGTTGGATGAATTTAGGGGATCGCACTAATTTTAGCTAAGCTGCTTCTTGTTAACAAATTCATAATGGCCACCTTGAACAAAACAATCGAGTTACTGAAGATAGGGTTTAGATATGAGGCCCGAGTTTCTGACCAGATAGTCCCTCATTACAGACCGAGTGTGTTGTTTTCTTCTATCTTTCATTTGTACAGATGTAATTACTTCGAAAAAATGAATTATTTTAGTCCAGCGTTTCGTATTTGATTTTTTCAAATACATGAACTTGTTTTCACAGGGAAAGAAGTTTTTGAGGTGGAATGAAAGAATATTTTGATTTCTCATAGAAGGCATCCGGTTTCTCCCGAATGGTATGCGGTCGCGTAATGTCGAATTTAGTGAGCTGAGTGATTGTGTCTCAAATTTTATTTGGCTACTAAGCAGTTATTTGCGATGAGAAAGCGTTTCATGATGGACCATGAATGCAATACACACGAATGCCCCTCCATAATTCCAGTCTCATTTAACAACCTAGTTCTATTGTGATATGCCACCCTCAAAATAGCAAGTTAATAAGGCCGAATGTTTAGTTTGTGATCATTTTCCACTTCCAATTCATGCGGCTGATGGGGTTTCCTAGGTTAGACTAATTTAGTTCGTTCCACGCGACAACACCATTTCAGATACACATTCGTTACAGGCTTTTAGGGTTACTCTGTCCTCTTTATGATCAAATGGATAACGATTTTTTTAAAAAAAACCAATAAATCACACTGATGGGCGGTCTGATAAATTATGTGTGAACAGCTCATATGTGGAAAATAATCATGACAACGCTATACAGTCATCCATACGCGCCGTAATTTTACGTGAATTGTTTCTGTCATTCGGCTTCAGCGTTCCAATATCTCTTATAAGAGACATTTGCGAAAGGGATCTGTTACAGATTGGAGCTAAAATTCCCTTCACGCTTTCTTCAAAGTGACCCACCATGAGCTACATGTCTTGTTGACCTGACACACTTCATAGATTTTTTAGGGGATCTAGGGCAAGCATTTAGTTCGGTTAGTCCCAAACTCTATTCCCCCAATGGAATGTCGCCGCTTTCATGTTGGTTGGTGTATAAACTGGCATGTTGTCTTGACGGAACATTACAATCTGTTGCCGGTTTTTAGAAGTGTATGGTAACAGAAGTTGTTCAACTGTTTGAACTTGTCAGAGTTTTGAATACTATCTGATGAGGTTAGTTCACTTATTTCAAAGAATAAAACACCTTTCCCCCTTAAAAAAAATCAATGACTGCCTACCGTGGATCTATTAGCTGAGCACACATGTTTTCGCCGAAACTCGTAAGTGGTGCTTTGTGCATCAGTCCCCGTTCAGTTTAACTTTTATTGGGTCACTGCAACACATCTAAACCATTGATAAATCCAAAACACAAGTTTCAGCTCGGAATAAGCGGCTTCCTGTTCGCCGTAGTTCTGCTCACTATCCTCTGCTTCTGAAGTGAATATTCCTGTATTGTATATTAAACACAGTTGCTTGCATCTCATGAATTTTCATAGAGGCGCCGGTCAGCCCCTTTCGGGAAGAAGCACCATATCCAAGTTTGCTTTTTTTTAGAGCTTGCCAGTGCTGACTACACTGAGCGTCATTGCTACAGCTGGAATTAGAACTCCGGTCACGCTATTGCGAAGCAGCCGCGTTGACCATTACCCTATTGGCTCACATCAAACACGACTGAATCATCATATGCAAACTCTCAACCATATTTGCTCGAACTCGATGCTCATATTCCACGGTGACCTCTAGAAAAGACGCAGTAACTATCCTGTTAACTCTAAACAATGACCACAGGACTAATCTTTTACAGTTCCTTTGAGGATATTTGAGCGTAGTGTGTAGTTAAGCTTTCGGGATCATTTTTGATTCGAAAAAATTGATTACATTTCTCGTCGTCACGTCCGCACGATAGTATATGTGACCATTTCTTATATGTTGGGCTTCATCCGTCTGAACGCTAACCTTCTTCTTTCTCTTACAATTGGCCTCCTCTTCATTCTGGCATGACGTGTTCAAACTTATTACAAAGTGAAGTGCTTGTCAAATGCGTCTTGGTGGCAAATCGATCAGTTCACACTGAAACCACTAGCAAATAGCCTGGTGAATGAAATTTAGTTTGAACAAAGACGTACATTCCTTTCTTAAGGCACCAAACATGCACGTGATTGGCTACCGTTTGGTTAGCGCTTTAGACGGAAGGCACCGCAAAGAACCTAGGATCGATGTGACATTTCTTGGTGGATATGCTTCTCATTTTCACGCCTAATCCTCCCATGAATATCATTCAGACGAGATGCACATTACGGAAATTTTTGAAGCGATTGCCGTCGACTGTATAACATAAACAATAGTGTTGAAAGATTCGGTAGACAAATGGTTGTTGTTTTTCGGCTACACGCGCATTGTCGGCAGCATTCGCTTCCGGATCTGCCATTTACGGTGACCAAAACAAATGGACGCCTACACATAAGCGTCACCATAAGTGTATTTTGCTGAAACAATTAGGGTTTCATTCACACACTTCGTACCTAGTGTAATCCTAAAAAGACAAAGTTCGGGAGGCATGTAAGTACCTTCGTAGTCCAACCAACCAATGCTGGTTAACCAGACGGTAGGCTAGTGTGAAGGTGAAACCCTTACCTATTGGCGACAAAAAGTGGACTCCGATGGTAAAATCTGAACTAGGAAGAGAGATATTGAACATACAAGAAAGAAGAGTTTCAATACTGGAGAGTATGTTAGTTTACCGTACACTGAATTAGAAACGCAAATAAAGGTTTGGATTTAGTTCGAGAGATCAAGAAAGCTTTTGGGATATAATGCACCGACAAAACTATGAAAATGAAAAGATAATAGACCGCTATGTTGGGAGATTCTGCAAAGGAGACCAGATGGCCAGCCAGACGACGGAGGTCGCTGGTTAATATGAACGAAAAGAGACATACAAATGCACATTCAGGTCAGTCTATTCGCCATCTAACGCAACTCGTCGTCTCTTCGCTGGTATTTCATCGTGAGTCCCCCAATGACCTACTAGTCCGTGGCCACCAGCGCATTTGTTACAGAACCACAAATTCACCTGGTTCAACTGTGTAGTTTTTTCTGTACTGTGCACTGGACTTCATGGCTGTGCGACTGCCTCTCCTGTGTTTTTGGACGCCCGTCTGGGTACATCGCTCTTAAGCAGTTTGGTTCCAGACTGTTTCTTCCCATGGCTCAAGATCGATGGCCTACAATGCAAAAAACCTACTTTGGAAACAACCTGCTTTCTAGGATTCTTGTTTTCAACTGTTTGTTCAACATCTGATTCAGGATTCGTTCCTCAGACATTCAGCGGACGTGTCTCATTCAACAATCCTTGTTGAGCATCAGAATGGGTTCAATCTCGTCTGTATCTACTGGGTAAACAGCTGAGCTACCGCATAGTAGTACGATGATATCTCTAGGTTTCCTTGTCGTACAACAGCCGGAGCAGCTGTGAATTATACACTGATGACAGATTCTGATTACTGCTGCGTTCAACAGGTGCACTAATAGCTACACCAAGTTCCTGGAGGAGTACTGCAAGCTTTTCAGCGGACTAATGCGGCGACTGTTACGGCCAACCCCTCGACGATGTGCATACCTATGTTCGGTTTTACCTTTTTCAATCCCATCTTCTGTAAGTGGAAGATAGCAGTGCTGTAACTATAATTATGATTCTGCGATTTATTCATGTGATCGGGCCTCAATATTCAGGCAACCATACGTACTCAGCATTACGACATACAACCATAAGGCCGTAAATGTTATTAGTCAGATTACTACCCGTTGGCCTATCTGACGTGATTGAACCTGACGAAACCGGTCTTACTCAGAAGAGGTCTCCAAGATCAACACATCACACAATCTTCAAGTTGCCATCTACAAAAAACGTGGCGGGCAACCCGACTGCCAGAAGCCTATCACATTCACATACAGAGGTTGTCTTTCGGTGGGCAGTGTATATTTTATCCTATCAGTCCTTCAGTCAGTTAATAACGAGTAGTCCCGAAGCCGATCGATATACGTTGCTCATCACTTATAAATGGTCACGGATTTCACATTCAGTTTTTCCGCCCGATCCCTTCATAATAAAGCATTAGACTCGAGTTTTGCTGTTGTCAGAACTCGTCGGTAGTGCACATTCTTGCCATGACGGGCTTTGAATCTCAGTTTGCATTCTGTTGACCGCTCAGCGTTAGACTCCATAGTATAACTGAATTGGTTATCATATTGCAACGCTCATCCAAATAATACTTACCTCTTCTAGTTTTATTGGTAAACATTACTTGTAAACTTTACGCACATGTTAGTTTATTATTCGTCCATTATCAATAATCGATTTCGGTGTCACCAGAACTGACGACCAAGAGAGAGCAATGTTCTTTGGGTGGAGAAACGCCAACGAAATCGTTCAGGTTTAAGAATAACTGTCCATGTAGATTAACAATACTTTCCTATTCGATGAACACATTTCCTCCATCTTCACTATTGATAACGTTACATCAGTGGATTATACTGATGTTCGACGGCCGTGCAAACTTTGGAGTGGGAAGAAAAATGAGCAACTCTTGTTTAGAACTGAATGAAAACACGCGTGTCTAAACTCAACCGTTCATTGGCAAGATGCCCACACCTAGAAAAAAGCAGGTGAATTACAATTGTGTGAGGCATCGTCTACAGGACAGCACCATGTTTGTGATGTTCACTGCTCTTCGTCCAGGGTTGATCCAATTAAATAATAGCAACACTGAATCCGATTAAACAATATATCTCGCCATATCTCTAGTCAAAGATTGTACGCGTCTCGACATTGATGATTTAATTATAGGCTATCAACGCATGCTTGTAGTAGCGTGTAAAAATTAATTGAGACTGCGGTGTATCTGTTAGCTAACCCTCGCAAGCCGGTTCATAGTGTTTTAGTCGACTTTTGCATATGTTAATTCCATTTGCAAAAATTATGGTTATCTGCGTTTGTAGTCATTACAGAAGTATTTCGAAAATGGAACAATGGTTTGTTGAGCAGTTTTACACAGAATGCGAGATTAAGGTATGTATTTGGCCATTTTGAATACGGAACCATTTGAACTCCGGGACACAGACATTCCGGAAAAAAGAGTTATTTACAACGTCAATATTTAATTGTCTATTTCTTTAAACTGATGTTTGGTGAGCAAAATCGAAGTAAGGATTTGGAATGCCTTGATTAGGATATGACTGGGGTAAATTACCAGGTCTTCCTTCGACTGTTTCGTACACCCCTAGTTACAATAATGCTTGAGTATATTCATATATTTTACCCCCATCATTACAAAGTAGGCCCCAGGTCTTTTAACTCGGCGCGTTTTCCTGTTTGTGTCGACGTTTCTTTGCACACATCTGTTGCTGTCATACCTCAATCTACACTTAATTAGAAGTACAGTACTTACATGTCCAGTATGAAATGTCACCCTTCGATTGCAGAATGTCACTGAACAGCGTATGAGACTTCAGTATTTGCTCATCGATGTCTGTGTTCAATTAGACAAGCAACGGCGCAGTTAGCTAGCGAATACTAAAAAATAAGATCGAAGGATTTTAACCGTTCGGTCTGTAGTATGGTGCAGATTTCGCCGATGCTACCATTTACAAAAGAAACCAACTACTCATTTGCCCCGCAGAGTATTTTTTAGTGATGACTCAGCTGATCGGCCTGAAGTAAGAATTGGACAATCGACTGTTTGGTGCAATAATTGAAGGCCTTTGACAGTGAGGTAACCACTGTAGAGGACGTTCTTCTCACGGGCTGGAATATCGTGTTTCATATTCTTGAATAGAAAAAATACGGAAAATAGTCAGTTTCTGGATTTAGCTGAATGGGTGAGTTCGTCGTCTATAACGGAAACTCAATGAAGGAAGCGGTGTAGATGATCTTCGTCTTTTAGTTGACGTCTTACATGCGGTGGTAACTTGCTTACTTGATTGTACAATGTGGACGCCCTGACACAGATTGTTTAAATCCTTCTCCAGCTAATACTACTCTTATCGTTAAGACGGTAAGAATTAGTATCACACAATGCATTGATTTTGGTGTTGGTATGTTGATTATGACGGTGGTGATTCTTCCTCATAGACTGATTTATCTGCAATTCGCTGTTCAGTATTTCTTAGTGTGAACTATATTACAGTCCATCCTTTTTGTTCACCTCAGTATGATGTTCAGTATCTTACTGGTGATAAATAGTCGCGCGAATGTTCGCTTGAACTCTAGTCACTATCTGTTTTACTCGAAACTAGATGCGGTTTGCTGAATAACACCAGATGTAGTTGACCCTGTTCTAACACAGAACAAATACCGTCGCTGCTGACCTCCAACATGAGGATTTCAATCAGGTATTCCCACAAACATACAAGTCCTCCTGCGTATTAATCCTCTGCACACTGCAGGCTTGCATTTGACAAATTACATGGTGGAATGTGCAGAACCGCAACAAAACAATCGAGTTACTGAAGATAGGGTTTAGATATGAGGCCCGAGTTTCTGACCAGATAGTCCCTCATTACAGACCGAGTGTGTTGTTTTCTTCTATCTTTCATTTGTACAGATGTAATTACTTCGAAAAAATGAATTATTTTAGTCCAGCGTTTCGTATTTGATTTTTTCAAATACATGACTTGTTTTCACAGGGAAAGAAGTTTTTGAGGTGGAATGAAAGAATATTTTGATTTCTCATAGAAGGCATCCGGTTTCTCCCGAATGGTATGCGGTCGCGTAATGTCGAATTTAGTGAGCTGAGTGATTGTGTCTCAAATTTTATTTGGCTACTAAGCAGTTATTTGCGATGAGAAAGCGTTTCATGATGGACCATGAATGCAATACACACGAATGCCCCTCCATAATTCCAGTCTCATTTAACAACTAGTTCTATTGTGATATGCCACCCTCAAAATAGCAAGTTAATAAGGCCGAATGTTTAGTTTGTGATCATTTTCACTTCCATTCATGCGGCTGATGGGGTTTCCTAGGTTAGACTAATTTAGTTCGTTCCACGCGACAACACCATTTCAGATACACATTCGTTACAGGCTTTTAGGGTTACTCTGTCCTCTTTATGATCAAATGGATAACGATTTTTTTAAAAAAAACCAATAAATCACACTGATGGGCGGTCTGATAAATTATGTGTGAACAGCTCATATGTGGAAAATAATCATGACAACGCTATACAGTCATCCATACGCGCCGTAATTTTACGTGAATTGTTTCTGTCATTCGGCTTCAGCGTTCCAATATCTCTTATAAGAGACATTTGCGAAAGGGATCTGTTACAGATTGGAGGCTAAAATTCCCTTCACGCTTTCTTCAAAGTGACCACCATGAGCTACATGTCTTGTTGACCTGACACACTTCATAGATTTTTTAGGGGATCTAGGGCAAGCATTTAGTTCGGTTAGTCCCAAACTCTATTCCCCCAATGGAATGTCGCCGCTTTCATGTTGGTTGGTGTATAAACTGGCATGTTGTCTTGACGGAACATTACAATCTGTTGCCGGTTTTTAGAAGTGTATGGTAACAGAAATTGTTCAACTGTTTGAACTTGTCAGAGTTTTGAATACTATCTGATGAGGTTAGTTCACTTATTTCAAAGAATAAAACACCTTTCCCCCTTAAAAAAAATCAATGACTGCCTACCGTGGATCTATTAGCTGAGCACAACATGTTTTCGCCGAAAACTCGTTAAGTGGTGCTTTGTGCATCAGTCCCGTTCAGTTTAACTTTTATTGGGTCACTGCAACACATCTAAACCATTGATAAATCCAAAACACAAGTTTCAGCTCGGAATAAGCGGCTTCCTGTTCGCCGTAGTTCTGCTCACTATCCTCTGCTTCTGAAGTGAATATTCCTGTATTGTATATTAAACACAGTTGCTTGCATCTCATGAATTTTCATAGAGGCGCCGGTCAGCCCCTTTCGGGAAGAAGCACCATATCCAAGTTTGCTTTTTTTAGAGCTTGCCAGTGCTGACTACACTGAGCGTCATTGCTACAGCTGGAATTAGAACTCCGGTCACGCTATTGCGAAGCAGCCGCGTTGACCATTACCCTATTGGCTCACATCAAACACGACTGAATCATCATATGCAAACTCTCAACCATATTTGCTCGAACTCGATGCTCATATTCCACGGTGACCTCTAGAAAAGACGCAGTAACTATCCTGTTAACTCTAAACAATGACCACAGGACTAATCTTTTACAGTTCCTTTGAGGATATTTGAGCGTAGTGTGTAGTTAAGCTTTCGGGATCATTTTTGATTCGAAAAAATTGATTACATTTCTCGTCGTCACGTCCGCACGATAGTATATGTGACCATTTCTTATATGTTGGGCTTCATCCGTCTGAACGCTAACCTTCTTCTTTCTCTTACAATTGGCCTCCTCTTCATTCTGGCATGACGTGTTCAAACTTATTACAAAGTGAAGTGCTTGTCAAATGCGTCTTGGTGGCAAATCGATCAGTTCACACTGAAACCACTAGCAAATAGCCTGGTGACTGAAATTCAGTTTGAACAAAGACGTACATTCCTTTCTTAAGGCACCAAACATGCACGTGATTGGCTACCGTTTGGTTAGCGCTTTAGACGGAAGGCACCGCAAAGAACCTAGGATCGATGTGACATTTCTTGGTGGATATGCTTCTCATTTTCACGCCTAATCCTCCCATGAATATCATTCAGACGAGATGCACATTACGGAAATTTTTGAAGCGATTGCCGTCGACTGTATAACATAAACAATAGTGTTGAAAGATTCGGTAGACAAATGGTTGTTTTTCCGGCTACACGCGCATTGTCGGCAGCATTCGCTTCCGGATCTGCCATTTACGGTGACCAAAACAAATGGACGCCTACACATAAGCGTCACCATAAGTGTATTTTGCTGAAACAATTAGGGTTTCATTCACACACTTCGTACCTAGTGTAATCCTAAAAGACAAAGTTCGGGAGGCATGTAAGTACCTTCGTAGTCCAACCAACCAATGCTGGTTAACCAGACGGTAGGCTAGTGTGAAGGTGAAACCCTTACCTATTGGCGACAAAAAGTGGACTCCGATGGTAAAATCTGAACTAGGAAGAGAGATATTGAACATACAAGAAAGAAGAGTTTCAATACTGGAGAGTATGTTAGTTTACCGTACACTGAATTAGAAACGCAAATAAAGGTTTGGATTTAGTTCGAGAGATCAAGAAAGCTTTTGGGATATAATGCACCGACAAAACTATGAAAATGAAAAGATAATAGACCGCTATGTTGGGAGATTCTGCAAAGGAGACCAGATGGCCAGCCAGACGACGGAGGTCGCTGGTTAATATGAACGAAAAGAGACATACAAATGCACATTCAGGTCAGTCTATTCGCATCTAACGCAACTCGTCGTCTCTTCGCTGGTATTTCATCGTGAGTCCCCCAATGACCTACTAGTCCGTGGCCACCAGCGCATTTGTTACAGAACCACAAATTCACCTGGTTCAACTGTGTAGTTTTTTCTGTACTGTGCACTGGACTTCATGGCTGTGCGACTGCCTCTCCTGTGTTTTTGGACGCCCGTCTGGGTACATCGCTCTTAAGCAGTTTGGTTCCAGACTGTTTCTTCCCATGGCTCAAGATCGATGGCTACAATGCAAAAAACCTACTTTGGAAACAACCTGCTTTCTAGGCTTCTTGTTTTCAACTGTTTGTTCAACATCTGCTTCAGGATTCGTTCCTCAGACATTCAGCGGACGTGTCTCATTCAACAATCCTTGTTGAGCATCAGAATGGGTTCAATCTCGTCTGTATCTACTGGGTAAACAGCTGAGCTACCGCAATACAAGTCCTCCTGCGTATTAATCCTCTGCACACTGCAGGCTTGCATTTGACAAATTACATGGTGGAATGTGCAGAACCACATGCGTATTTTAAAATTCGGTTGTTGTATCAAAGAGCCTTGTCTTCTATAGAATACGTAGGTTTGCTATAGAAATAAAGTAGGTAAAAACTGGCCTTTTTATTCAATATGTTTCTTATCTACTTATATCTTTCGGCGCAGTGCTTACGATCTTTGATGGAACGGATGGTTGACAGAAATATCTTCCTCGTTGAAAAATTCTACAGTGACTTGGCTGATAACTATTGTCAACTGTGAAAGATCTTCTTTACATGCCTTCCATCAGCCGTCGCGGTTCGTCCTATTCG
>LOND01000903.1:13198-28421 GCA_014220965.1 Paragonimus kellicotti | reverse complement strand
TTATGGCCGACAACTGAACATAGAACTTTTCCTTTGTATCACGAGTGTGACACACAGTTGGACCATGAACACTGAGAAATGTAGCACACTCACCTCGACCGAGTCGCAGGCGCATAGACAACATTCGAGGGCTAATGCCGTGCGGTTCGCCCATCATCAAAGCATTGATTTGATCAGCGACTGCGCAACAGACACCATGCTCACGAGCACCATCTGCCGGGTAACCTATTCAGTAGAAGGTGTACCCCGCACCTGTTGCCCGCAACTTACCTTGGTCCGCAATCCTTGCTTGGCTCAAGGCTGCTATGTCGATACCATAGCGACGTAACTCCATCGCAATCAGTGCAGTGCGCCGCTCTAGCCACCCTGTCGCGCCGCATCGATCCAGCAGCGTGCGCACATTCCATGCTCCAACACAGAGCGTCTTGCGTCCCCGTGCCTGTTTCAGGTTGGTCTTCGGGTTACTGAAACTTGAGTGAGCATTATCTGCTCGAGGATTCTGGTTGGGGGAACAGTATGAGGGTGTGTTTGGCAGTAGCATATTTTCGCCTATCCACCCTGCCATGTGCAGCAGATAGGGCGACCCGGTTTATCCTGCGTGACGGCCGATGCAGTATGGTATTTCGTTTATGTTGTATAGTCATGGTTTTGTGGGCTTAGATACTGCCAGGACGCCCAGACCTAGACAGGAGAGCGATTAGGGCCCTCAACCAAAGCCTTTGGCTCAAAAGCCTGTACCGCAAGGCAGCAGGTGACGCACACACACATACGCATCAACCACCTAGAACAGGCTCGACAGTCACAACCCAAGAAATTCGGCACATTCACACAGAGATAATACTGCAAAGACAAACCGATCACACATATACCGAATCAGATCAGGCAAAAACAGAAAATCCGTCAGATGCTCGGTCGCACCCAACATCTCTATTGTATAGAGGGAACAGGCTGCCGTATAAACGTCAGCGACACGTACTAGAACGCAGGGGTTTGCATCGCCTGATGATTGATATCACACACCGGAAGAATATGAGAGTAGTCTAGTTAGGTGCTAATTTTCGGACCTTCTAGAGTGTGTAAAAGGATGTTGACTGTGCACAGAATCCAGTTAAAAATAATTATCTATCGGGCGAATATTACACCAGGTTGTTTCAGGAAACATAGTAAAGTTCCAGCAGTTGTGATCAGAAACTTGAAATGAAACGTCTACCTTCAGAGCTGGTTCACCGCAATTACATCCTGTTCTGTCAGCTTAAAATGGCAGCGGGTTGCCTATTTTCAGCTCAGACGTAAGTGTAGACATTTTTGCTATCGTCAATAAGTAAAAAAATTTCCCCTTGTCTGGTTATAATGCATGTGGATTAATGGGGCGTGGGTCTTATCTCACCAACGTTATTTTCCTCCTCGTTGAGTCCACGTAGAGATTGGATAAGGTGGAGGAAAGTTGAGGTTTGTCACCTGGACTTCAGGAGGGCATTCGATTTAGTAAACCACTGACTACTAATCTTGAAACACGACATCACTGTTCTTTCATCAAGACTGCTACGGTGAACACAAAACCTGTTTATGAATCGCAATTTGCACATAGAGATAGCAGGGTGAAGGTTACCAGACGGCGCGGCGGTTATTGGAGGTACTTCAAGGATCGGTGCATGGGACACTGCTGTTCTTAATGTTCACCAGTGATCTCACTAGAAACCCGAAGTGTCCCTGATACATCTTTGCTGATTATTTGGAGACTGTGAGAAATTCTTAGAGCACGCGCATGCAGAAGGATCTGACTACTGTTCAGAGGTGGTCAAGTGAATGGCAGCTACCCTTGAATGTAGACACAGTGTAATCAGCTGCTTGCTCGAGAGCACCCAGAGTCGGTCAGGGTTTTTGGCAAATAGGGTGTAGGGGATGGAGCTGAGGGTGTAGAGAGAACCAGGGGCTTGGAAGTGCCCAAACGGAGGAATTTCAAATTTCTAAATAGTGTTCCGGTGCGACCCGAAAAGAAAGCAGCGCTGCAAATTTCGAGGAAAGCGTTCGCCTAGAGGAGACCGGAGGTGTTGTTGCTCCCTCAATGAGCTTATGTGAGGCCGCATCTGGAACAATTTGTGCAAGCATGGGCTCGCATATGGTAAAAGACATGAAGGTACTCGAGAAGATTCCGAGGCATGTTGCAAGATTGCTGGAGGGAATGCAGGATAACGCGTATGAAGACAGACCAAGAAAGATTGATCTCTGATGAGTAGTCGGGGATTTGTTAATTTCAAGTTGAACATCACCCACAATTGATCGCAGCTGTCGCATTCCCATAGACTTTCCAGTCGGCCCCTTTCGAAAAGAAGCACTAGACTCGAGTTTCGCTTTCATTAGAGCTCGTCACGACCGGAACTAGGACTTCGGCAGAGGAGAAGTCCATCGCGAGATGTTAACACTTCGTCCTACTGTCGTCAGTCGCCAACGTAAATTGGAAGTGTCCAATACGTCTCACACAGTAAACGATTTTAAGTCGCCAGAGTACTTGAATGTGAATCAACCTGGTACACAAACTATCCAGCAAAGGAGTACAAAATGGGGCAACTAAGCACGTGTTCACAAACAGCCACCAGTCAACGGGAAATGACCTCATTAAAACAATCGGGTACAGATGAAGATGAGAACGTGTCAAACAATACCAAGAAGGAAGTTTTAACAGATAAGCAATGATAGTTATAAAAGTAAGAAAGTAAACATTTTATGTGCAGTTATGGTACAAAATTCGTCATGATCGTTTACTGCACACAGCAAAGACAAATAAAGGCAAATTAAGGATCGGCCTTTACAAACAAACCAAACATACCTCAACGGATTCATCGTTCCGCATCATACCAGACAAAAGACGACAAACGTACCAGACGAACTTCAACAGATCCAACAGGGAGCTCCACATAACTTTATGGTAGCCCTGTCGCCAGTATACCCTCCCAATGTCTCTCTGATCATCCTGCCTGGCTACATCCTCTTGCGACAAGATTGTAACGGGTGGTTCATAAGGGTTGCCGGAGCAACCTATCTGCTTCCTTTTAGTACCATACCGTTCCCTTGCTTCAACTTTGTTGTCTTTTCATAATCTTTATGTATTTCGTAAACCTTGGGGTTCCTTGTGATACTGCGATTTCGGTTGCGGAGGCTCTTTCAAGATTCCTGGCACGAAACGGTACAGTGTTACAGATTTGGCCTAGCATGAACAGTTTCTCAAAGCGACTGTGTACCTCTAGCCAAGTACTAATCATATATGAGGGTGGACATACAAAACCTTTGGTGCGTTCCTAACACTTGAAATACTTGCTTTCGCAGGATCAATACACCTTCTGGCGGGTGGGGACCAGAAGTTGATTACATCAGGACAGGGGAGGTGCACTTGATGCCCGTCTATTCACAAAATGATTTGGTGGAGTGCTTTAAGGATTTAAGCATCGATAGCTGTGGCATCACTCTCCGCGTTATTCGCTGAACAGTTGACCGACAACGTATACGGGTAATGGAAGCCAACGTCCGCGTTGGCAACAGGACCTATGCTCATCAGGAGCAACGCAGAAGGTTCCTGGTCACATACAACCTGTGCCGACAAGTGTGCATTTTAAAGATTCCGCTTTTCAGTGGACATATTCATAGACAACGTTTTTNGCAGCGGGCACGGCAGCCAAACATGACTTGATGAAAGCAATGAAAACTGTCCCGATTTGTTTTGACCATCTCCGTGAGAGTTAATGATGTCAGTTTTTGGTGGCTATCAACCGCAGGGAGACAGCGTGATAGGTTTACTTGATTACTTCATTTATTTTCTGTGGGACTGCTCCGAAGAGCACGGTACTTTCATGCGTCAGCTTAATAAATGCGGACATTTGATGCTCTTCGTGCGTCCAGTACTGAAGAAGACATTCTGCTAAGGTACTCGATAAAATTCAACGGGAACCCATTCACCTATAGCGCTGTTCTCAAAAGCTGTAGCCCCTCATGTAAAGCTTTGGGTAATCAAACGCGACCAAGCTTGTGAAACAGTGCATTGAAGAGCGCTGTCTTGCGTCGCGTTGACTGAAAACTCGAAAAATGCGAATAATGCTGGGTTCATGTTGGTGCGCTGTAAACAGAGCGTCTAACTGAGCAGTGTGGAAACCCTCAAGAGACACGAGCGAATTTTTTCGTTACCTCTCAGAGATAACGCTTGTGCTTTTATGTGAACCGTCTAAAATGTTCACAGCTTGATTACCAGGTCAGCTTCAAGTATGGTCAGTGAAAAATCAGCAGTGTTCAAAAAATCTGCACGGTTTTGCTTCATCATATCCATAAAAATTTCTGTCAGAATTGACCTGAGTGATGAACATATGTCAAACTTGTTGACTTGTCGACAAACTTTGTCTTAAAAATACATTCTTATTTTTTTAGTATACGGCAACCTTGAGCGCTTTAAGTAATCCACCGGTATGAGTAAAACGGTATTGTGATGAAATAAAATCACTGATAAAATCCGCTCTCTTTCGGAGTAACGTTCACAAAGTGCAGGTGCACGTACAAGAAACGTATATTTATTGTAGAGACTGAGTCCTTCCAGCTTGTCGGTGAATGGAATGTGTCTTTTAAGATGTTAATACCCAGTCGCCATTCTCGTACGTTTGGCGATTCCCCCATCTACGCTCAGTCTACTTGCAACTTTTATCAACATATAGGATTTACAAGAGTTGCATCTATGAACACGCGAGCGCTTGTAAGTTCTAAGCCCACTAGGCAACCGATTTGGATCCAAAAAGACGGTCATAAAAGCAAGTTTCCTATTAATAAGCTGCCAACTCACGAGAAGCGTGTTAAAAACTGGATGGAAGAATACAAAAACAAACCTTGGTATCGAATCCACCAAATTTACAAGTTTCAAGATGAACGATTCACAGCAACACGAGCAGATGCAACAGCCACGTATGTGTGGAGCAATAAATCGGAAGTGAAACCAAGGAACACAAACTAATGTCCAGCGGTGGGAAATAAAGACGAACAAGCTGAGAGAGAACCAGTCTCGAAATCAAACGATTCCAGGCATTGTTAACACGCTGAGGTTAACGTTCGTGAGAGGGACGATTTAACGCGCACGTGATTCGAATGGTCGTGTTGGTTCACATAAGAAAGGTTTGCAATCACCACCAACTAGATTTTGAGCGTAAGACAAAGAAAAGTCACAGAGAAGGAACAAATTGAGAAACGGAGCGTTGTTACTACCGTTCTATCAAGCACGCGACCGTCGTCAAATAATGAACGCCGGTAGCTACTGTAACACAGCGACTTTTGACGGACCGTAGCGGTTCACTAAGCTCCTCGACCAAATTATGATGAAGGAAATTGGAGAAAGACAAGATAGGTCACATTTGTGTACCTGATTTGTGAAGTTAAGACGAGTAGTATAACTGTGCTGTGCTGGACCCGGTGAGTTTTGAAGGTTTCCATTGCCTCTTGCCGGTGTTTTCATGCATTAGAAGTGTTTGTGATTTATGTAAACGTGTCTCTGTATTAGCTGATCTGTTTTCAATTGGAGTCCGGCTGAAGATTTGGATAGTCTGCTGGGACCATATTCACTTCCTCAATATAGTGACTCGTATACATAACGACCTCAAAAAAGCCTTTAACCGGTTTGAGAATAAATACGTGACACTGATTTTGACTTCATATGGGAACCAAGTGTGCCCTTCATTCAGCAGTGACCGAGGATGGTTCAGACATAAAAGCGGTAGTGGGCTATGCCGAGGAATTCAGTCTACAGCCACACGTGACAACGATATCGACTTTCGAAGTTCAGTCATGTGAAAATCCGACCCAACCCTGTCTCCCCACCAAATATTTATCTCTGTATATTATACCCCTCCTGTTTCTGGCCGTTAATTGTACCTTGTTTTATCTCGTCAATTTGATAGTTGTGCGAATAGCCAATTGCCGGCTATTGTACTTTGCTTGAGTGGTGCGTGCATCACCTTTTTGGAGCTCGGCTCGTCCCCATTGTTTTGAACTTGTTGACTGCTCAGGAGAACTCTGTTGGGTATGAATGACATGTGATTATAGTTCATCTTTAGCCTGTTTGGCAGCAAACTGTAATTCTTTTACCGAAAGCGATCCGTCGATCGAAACTGTTGAGGTTGTCTAATTATTAATTTTGATAATTTGTTCAATAGTACCGTAGCATTGTGATCCAATCTTGTTTTGACTATTTGGGATCGTTGGTTGATCGCTACGCGTTGCTCAACGTCTTCGTGGAAGATCGTACAATAGCCAATGGACGTGGGAGCCAAATCACGAAACTGATCAGCCCCATTATCAGCTTTGTTGATATTCGTCCTGGAGATCGCAAATTCCGGCCCTAGTGGCAATGTCTCCACCTCTTTTGCGGTAAGAATAACGCACGAAATGTTTCGCACGTATTCGCCCATGTCAACCGGAAACCTAGTCTCACAGGTCGATTGCTCTAAATTTCTCATTGTGCCTGCTTTTGTACGGGAAAGTGTGCGAAAATTCAAGTAAACGTCAACAGACATTTTTTGATAATGCATCTCATAGATTCATGAAGCACAACAGTAAACACCAATCGTTCACCTGAACTTTGCAATATTGTATCAACGTTATTTTGATACCACAGTTTCAGTACTGATATAATAATTCTGCGATAAAACGCATTAGTCTTCCACCAAGGACGTGTAATATTGGAATGGGACAATTTCATCTTCAACAGAATAGCATAAGAAGTTAAGATTATCATGGTCACCGACTGTTCTACATTTTAGGTCGAGAAAGCAACCAAACTGACTAATCATCCGTATGGAGAAATGTCTCTTAAGAAGTGAAACAATTGGTTCCCTTAATCCAACTGGGAGCACACATCAGAAGACGAAAACTGTGGGATGATGTTATACCACATCTAACTTAATATAGTTCCTTCAGTTTGTATTGGCTGATATCGATAGAAAAAATGAAAGCATCCGACGGTTTTTGTCTCACGATTTGTGTTTACAGTTGGACTATGGGGGTCAACTGTCTCAACCTTGTGATAGATAAGTAGAAAATTTCTAGGCAACCATTTTTGGGCAAAATTACTCTAAGGGTAACTCGAAATGTGACCCAAATTTTGCTGACGTCATTGTACTTCCACTATTTTGCTCAGCTGGCGTTTTGTACTTGAAAATTTACATTTATTCATGTTTTATCTGCTTATATTCTACAGCACATTACTGAATGAGGTATGGTTGTAATAAACACGTTTTGGCCTTGTAGACACATCTCAGTATTTCACCTTTTGCTCGCTTTTATTTACGGCGACGTGCGTAACATCTGATAATGCTGCAGTTAGACTGACATTCATTCAGACAACAAGCACGAAGAAGACGGAAAATATTCATATGAACCAGTATGCAGTGCTATACTCACTGGAAGTAACGACAATTCAGACGCATCACTATCAACGAGGACCAGTGCGGACGGCTGGTATATTCTATAGTCACTTTTCTCTCCATCAGTCGCGATGTTAGTCACAACCAAATTACTGCACAGCCGCTGACCACTCCGGTGGGTATCACAAAATGTGAGCTGCTTTATCTGGTAAATTCAAGTAGCAACTATTAATGAAATTCGGGTGTTGCGACGAGTTGACTGTAGTTATCCTATCGTGAATTTAGAAGACAGGTTCAGTTAAGCGGCAATATTTTATTGAATCAGCTAGGACCTTTAACCTGCGTGAACAGGTTGAAGCTAAATTGTCTGAGCAAGAAGATCACATGGCGAATCCAACAAGACAAACAAGCCCAATGTTGCTGAAGCACTGACGTGTCATTGACGGCAAATAATACAAACGAACTCTTTGCGCAGACATGCACGCGTTAGTTGCGTTCGCTAACTTTATAAAACAGGACGTGAACGTATGCAGAAAACCTGTGACCGTGAGTGCGGGCACCGTCATAACTGTGCCTCAACTCATTTCTTCCACTCGGAGAGCGATAGGTGAACATCAGTGGAACTTATCCGAAGTGAATTCAGCATGACAGTACCCGGGTGAACATATAATCTCATCTTTTCGTGTGCTGAAGTTATTGCGAAGGTAGTAGCCCTCTCGCCTGCACCGATTGGAAAAAAGCTAAAAAAAGAATGACAAAACAACGACAGGAAGGAAAATTGCCGTATGCATTTCCAACGGAACTGACGGAATCAAGTCTAGCAGCTTCTTTCTCCGCTGATGTTTTATAACTTGTATTTGCGAGTAGGCTGCGCGCCAAGTCAACCAGAAGGTCGCTCATATTTCTTACATCTTCACCTGCTAAGCTCTGTTATGTGTCATTGGTTAAAAAGCGCCAGCCCTGGGATCCGCTTGTGCCAACTTGAAAAACATTTTGCACGATCGTTGTTTACAGAAAAGAGAGACGCTTGGCCACTGGTCAACAACCAGTAGGCAGATACAGCCCGACTGTAAACTACACTAAACGACTAAGTTTGTAGTTTCAATCCCACGGTATCTCACCAGGTAATCGCAACTGTAATAGAAAACAGAGATGGCACTTGTGCTGACACCAGTTAAATTATCTGCTGTTCAAGCCTGAGCAAGATCGATGAAGGAAAAAGGGTCTCCACAAAACTGATTTTGATGCTGCCCGCTCCCAAATTTGCTGAGTGACTTTGAAACGTCCTTCTCCCAAAGAAGTAAAAACCAAAAGAACCTCGTTCGAGTGACTCTCCACTAACCAAAAGGCAATTTCCTGGCTCACCTCATTTGGCACTGCCCTCAGTGAACCCACAGCAACACTCATACTTCCACCTTTGAAGTTTTGTTCTTGTCGGATGGAAGGAGCACGTTTGCCGTGGAGGGAGGACTCGAACCACCAAACCACCACAATGCGGAATCTGAATGAATCAGACTGGACGCAGTTTGTGACAACTGAATTACTGATCTCGCGATCCGCGAACTCGCTGATAAACGTCCAGATGGTGGGATTGCGCCTATAGCAGCGAGGAAGGGTTTTCGGATCCCTTTGGCCAACCGAACCGGATCCAGTCTCCCTTAATGAGTTTAGTTCTATCCTCAGTCTTGTGTCCCGTCTACCAAGCTGTTTCCGCCCAGTTTTCCCTGTTTTTCAAGAGAAACCAAAATTGCAGTGTTTGAGTCTATGTAAGAGGACTGTCTGAGCTTATTCAGTTAATTACCAGAAATTAGGCAGTTGGATTACAATACCGAACCGAACACACATTTACGGGAATTTTGCTCGCAGATAACGTCAGCGAGAGCGAACGGAATGTCTCCTTGTTCTCATTTTACTGGAGCAACTCCACTCAAGTGAGGATGGATGGCCTACCATCTTCTATCAAAGTCTCTCGACACAGTCACTGAAGGCACACCTATCTTATTGCAAACGTAACTCTTTGTGGCTTTGACTAACAGTACGTGGCCAAGACATTCCTAGTGGGGCCATCTATTATTCTCCCTCATGCAACACTTCCGATGGTGTCGCTGTAATCGGAACCTAAAAGCTTTCTACCATCGCAGAGATATCCTCATGTTATCATTGTGGATAATTTTGTTGCGCCCAAAATGAACCGTTAATCAGTCCCACCGGGGCTTAGGAACCGGACGCTTGTTTTTCATATCGGTGTTGTTACAACGGAAGGATTCTACGCAACATACCGGCGCTCCGACGTAGCATCGTTCTGGCCACACTTACCCTGTTCTGGACTAAGTTATCAATAATGAAGCCCAGTCGGTAGACAGGCTGCTACTTGAATGTAACGTCTACCAGCTGTTCGCCATCGATCTTATCTGCCACTGGTAAAGATAACGAATCAAACTTTGCAGTTCTGAGCCGCTATTGATGGCCAGAGAAGCTGTTTCGGTTCACTCTACCTGGATCTTGGTTCGGTTGGCCAGAACTATCGTGCGCTACAAAACAAAACCCACAAAGCGGCAAATATATTCCTGCCTTTGAAACTGTGTAGTTTTTTTTCTCGCTCACGCTATCCGTACGGAATATGTTTTTTCCTTAACAGTCGTTGGTATTTAGCTTTGAATCTTAAATTTACGGGGAGACCGGAGAAACGGAACGTTTTTAAAATAATCCGGAACAGATGTAAAATAGAAGTCCGTGAACACGCTATTCTTGTGTACGGAGTGATCGCACTTAGAATTCCAGTAAACGAAACTTCTTTTCTGAATACACGTCGACTAATAACTAATAAGCCTTTATTTCTCCTCATGCGACGGCTTGATAGAAGAGCACTTCTCACACCGTAGTTGCTAACCTGTTATATGGAAAGTACAAACCGATAATGTTCGAAGTGATGCTGCCGGAGTGGCCCCATGTTTCATCTCTATCAAACTCACTAACTCTACCTCGTAGTTGATTCATCTCTAATAGATGTCGAAAACCATCTGTTCAAAGTTAGTTTACAGGGCGCAACGGATGCACGTGAGATTCCCGTCCAGACTCCTCAAAGCAGGTACTTGTCTAGCAGAACTTCTGCACGAGACGCTTGAACGGACATTTCGGATTTGCACCCCTGTCAGGGCATTCAAAGAAGCCACGATGTTGCCAATCTTCAAGACGGACGAGCGGCACCCCCAGGAAGTCTATTGTTCAATCATCCCTACTGGCACCCTCTGCAAAACAATGGAGCGCCTTTAAAAACGCGTCGTCGTCGACTGTTCCCTGTCAAATAATCGTTTTCCCTTACCCAGCAAGTCGTCCCTCCTGGCCGGTCATGCGCACCAAGTATGTTGATTTTCGCACGGTGACAAGACAATTGTTTCATCTCGAACACAAGTTTTCCGATGTCGTCACGACTTTCCACCATGTGACGCGTGACTTCCATAAACGTAAGCTGGACATTCACACTATCCAAAGATGTTTTTGCCGGATTACCTCCCGCCCTGACCATGGAACGTTCAAGTTACTCGTGATTAGTAGAGAATTTAGGTTTTTCTTCTATGTATTGGACATCGTCCAAGTCTAATCGACTCTTTTGCAGTCTCAGACATTTGTTGGTTAATTTCAAGAAGAACGCTGAACTGGAAGCACAAGATCACTTGCAGGAGTGAAACTCGAGTCTAGTGGCTCTTGCCTAGAGGGACCCACTAAAAGTTCTTTAGAATGCAAAATCCGCGAGTAGTTTTGATTGAATTTTAGCTTATATACAAAATTTTTAATCAAAACCGGCTTGACCTTTCCCCACTCCTCCCTGGATTCAGCGGGTAATCATCGGGGCAGGTGTTCCATCCTCCGTTGTTTCTTGTTTACATCAAAAACCTTCCGAACAGTTGTTCCAGCATCGCCGTTCTCTGCAGTGATGCCTTAAGAATTCGGTAGGCTGGTGGACACAGTTCATTACGGGTTGGTTTTAACCCCATTAAGCAAAAACCGTATGAACGGTCTGTATGACTAATTATGCGCTGTCATTCATCGAGGATTCCAGCAGTGCCCTTAAGTTACATGGTGCGCCCAGCGTAGCGCCAAAATGATGTCAAGGAAGATAAGGATACTTGGAGTCTGTCTTGCCAATCCTCGGCCTGTCCTCTTGAAATGACTACAACGAAGAAACTTCAGCTTTTGGGATCAGAAAATGGATCTTATCCGATCATAAGGAAAGTGTACTTCAAGTACTTCAAGGGATTTACACGTGACCAACACTGTAGTAAACCAAGCAAGTCGTGCATATTGGTTTGAAGGAAGAAACTTGGTGTTCTTCTAGTTTGGTTTGCAGCCACAAAAGTGGTTCCCGTCCTGATACCTCTCGCCTCTGGGCATCCGTTCGAAATTATTGATCCGTATCTACCAGATTTTGGAAAATCGGAAACGACCCAGTCTTCACGCACTAATTCCCTGTGTAGGCCTTGTGAAAAAACTGTTTATCCTGGTGACTTATAGCATCCAAAGAGAACCCGATAAGAAGTTGCGCAGGCTCAGTAAACCGATCTTCCCTAGGCAATAGATATGTTCTGGTGGGTATATTGAACACTGGGGGCGGCAATTATCATCAGGTTGTTTGTTGCGTGTCTATGTATCGTTTCAGAACGTTGTAATGTTGTAAATGACTCCGGGTATAGCTAGGTTTGCAGTTTTCTCTGTTGTCGAAGCCTGGTGCAATCGAAAACGGCAATGCACCTCGTTCCCGGTGACTTTTCCAGGACAGCAGAATCCAACTTGACATCGAAAAGAATGAACGGATTGGTTCCAGATGTAATAGGTCCCTTGCAATAATCCCACACATCAACAGCTGAAACCTCGGTAGTATAGAGCTGCGAAATATGTTTAGAATGACGGGATTTTACTAAAAATAGTTACTACAGAATTAAACCCAAAGACGATGAACGCCAGAAGCAATATCAAGATCGAGAATTTGTCAAAAATGCCGGTATGGAACGATGAGCAAGGTGTCCCCGCAAGAGTATTTCAGTAGGAGCAAGGGATATATGTGAAAAAAGGGGTCAACTTAGAACGCAGTGAAAGATGACGAGTTATAAGTGGAGAAACTGCGACTGTTAACGACTCGTCAGAGTAGGTTCAGTAACCCCGCCAAATCCAAAAACATTGTGTAGAAAAAGCAAGGGTAATATTGCTTCACCGGTTTACGGCGGACAAACGACGGTTATCATGGATGAGGTATGTTATTTTAAAAAAGTTAGCAACCAATCAGTGGAACAATTATACACCGCCTGGCCAATAGCGCTTCGATGAAAATCGTGGCAGACAAAATCAATAACGTACCAGGCAGGATAGGAGTGCAAAGTGCGATGAGCGAGCAACTGCGAAAATGCAAAATGGCGGGACCAGTTTTGTTCATATCTATGGACTGCACGGAGCGCATAACTAAAGGCCCCGAGGAAAACAATAGTAACCCTGCTTGTGATCCTAAAGTGTAACCCTAACTAGTTGCTTGTGATAACGATTAGGAGTTCTCACAGATGGGTCAGGTCTACCAGCCATTTATGCTGGACGGTTTCTTAGTAAACTGTGAGATGTCAAAAAGGTAAAGGGGTAGGCGATAAGTTTTTTAATTTTTTTGACGCCCTTCACATCAATCGAACTTAACTTGGTTGGGAAAGCATTGCAAGGGCGACCGGGACAGAAACATCAACCAAATGACTCACAACAGCAAGCAAAATTCGCAGGCTGACAAAACTGCATACATCTGTCTGCTTTTGATTCAGTGGCCAAAGTTGCAAAAACTGAAGGTAACTCCAATGACACCTTCCGCACCAAAATTCACTGCCGAATCAGTCATGTAAAGGCTAGCGAATAATGAGTAGCAGGAGGCCAACTCGAAACTGTTATTTCGACATGATGGTGATACATTTATCATATTCACGCTTTCCAAGACGCAGAACACGCGTGAGCTACCCACCATCGTTGTCTCAGATACCTCGTTTATCATGGGGCTTTAAAAAGTCTATGTAGTGATTTACTTTGAAGTTCTAGTCGACCGAAAACCTGACGGAACACCAAAACATCCGTTTGCCTGAAATAACCCTGCTCGGCTCAACTTGGCAGCTTTTGCGGTAACTACCACAAACGAGTAAAAAAGAGCAATATCCGAACGTTGTTTAGGAAAGCAGGAACAAATTGCAGTATCGGCAAACGCAGAAGATAAAAAAGCATATCCGTCGGTATTTCTTTCTAAAAACTGGTGACCGAACGGAAGTGTTTTGTTTCACCTCACGAAGGTTGGCCGGTTCAATTTCCCATTCACAATTTCTGTAACTGACAAGTCTAAACAAGGATAAAAATCGATCGGTGTCTGCTTGAAGGTGTGATCGAATAAATCTTACAAACAATAATTCGAGCTCTTGCACGCAGCCAGTGAGAACGGGCAGTCCGAGGGGGCTTCATCCTTTCATACTAACAGGTTGAGAACGAGCTACAAACCGAACATTCACGAAGATCTGTCAGACTCAGCTTACTGCGAATCAAGTCGACTTGAACTCTGCGCCATAAGCAGTGAAAAGTATCGAGTTGTCGCTTATCAAAACCATCGTGAACGACTACAGTACCTCTGAAATCCCACGGCATCATAGTAGCCGGCAGACCAAACCCAACCGCACATAAAATTCTATTACAAACAGAGGAACAACTCAGCGCAACCGGTCAGCAAAACGCAATACGTGAAATTAAACATCAGAGATTCCGGAAGACGCCTCGCTAGCCAAATTTGACGGAAGCCTTCTATTGGACCTTGCAAAAAATCAGCGACCACCACACAAGACCGAGTTTCGTTGCTCTCCGTCCATGGAAAGCAAACCAGGTGCACTTCTGACATGGACGCTGCAGCAGTCCTCGATTAGGCAAACAACAAAAACCCCACAATCGTCCTGGAAGCCTGGTTTTCCACAACGGGTTCGAATTAGACACAACCTACGAACATGTGGGAGAAAAGTTTACGGGGGGGCGCGAACTCGGTCAATGCCAGATACCAACGAGCCTGCGAATGAATTTACATGAACATATTAATGTACTGGTCAACTATCAACAGTAAGCAAGCCACCAAATGGAAACTCGAATTTCGTTGTTGTTGCCTTTGTCAGAGTTCAAAGACATTAACAATTAACCAGCATTGTGTGAGGTGAAATGTCTAAACGACCATGTACCGCAGTAAGATGTCGTGTTGACGCCATTCTGGCTTTTGACTGTAGTAATCGTGCACGTATCTTACTGGGCTTCTGACTAACGCTTGTTTCTCTTGTGTCTTTTTACGGGACTATGGTTGAAACCTTTAGGATGCATGGGTCGATATCGCTGATAGAATAATGACTTCCTGCAGGTAGCCCATATTCGTTGAAATCCTGCTGAGTAGAAAACGTTTGTGACGGATAGTAATTACTGTCAACTAGTTGGAGTGGATGCTCCGAAGCACATCACTCTTATCGCTTTGTATAAGATTAACATCAGAAAAGTCAGGCGTCATGCTAGAGCAATCGGCCTGCACGACTATCCACTCCGTTGTTCCTTTCCGACTGGCTTGTACATAGTTGCCCAGTTGTCAAGGCAACGCCGGAATACTATAGAACCTGATGAGTGGCGTTTAGTTTGTATGAAATTCGCTGATATGGTTGGGTAGCGCAAAGTTCATTTCAGTGTGTAAGGTCCGGTTGTGCCTAGTGTCACCGCAAGTTGATGCGTTATGGCATGTCGCCAAGCACGTTCAATTCGAATAGAGACAGTCCGACAGGCACGGCTCCTATTAGAAAAAACGG
>LOND01000902.1:88853-103174 GCA_014220965.1 Paragonimus kellicotti | reverse complement strand
CAATATGAGAAAGACAAGTTGGACAAGTTGGACTTATACGAAGGTTTTTCAAGACACCTTTGCAGCACACGGCAATTTGTGCGCACTGTGTTATAGGGATATTGTAAGAACCGCTACTAAGAGAAAGGTGCACACATTCAGCACTGTTGGTGGGGAGACATCACTCCTCTGATCACTGTTTAATTGCACTGTGGTCAGCTTGCAAAATGATGAGACCGTTAGGATTCCAGATGTTTGTCATTTGTGTAGACAAGCGAGCGTTTGGAAATTTCCTGCACCAAATCATTAGCGTAGAGCAACAATAGTAATGGACCAAGGATTGATCTTTGTAGTACACCTACTTAACTGGTTGCGAGGGATGAGAGGTCGAAACCAGATTCGACCTGATAGCTTCTATCATCAATAAAGGATTACGTTAACCAGTTAATATCACCTTTGATGACGTATGCTTCCAATTTCTATACAAGTTGCTCGTGTGTTACCCGATTAAATGTATCGAGGAAAGTGGTGTCTGGTGTAAAGCAGGTGAATCTGTAACCCTCTCTAATGGATGTACCAGTTGAAAGGAAATGATGGAAAGTGAGCTTTTGGTTGACAAGTATGAGAATATCGACAAGCCACCTAACATGTTCGTGGTACGCTGTGTTGTCCATGCGCAGAATCAGTCTTAATAATACGTCAAGCTTGTGTGTTTTTAATGCATATCTCAATTGTGCTGTGCGACCGCTGACTGGCTTCACTTGTCTGTAGTGAACCTCTGAGAGTGTGTCCACGCAAAAGAAGAATTTGTAAATTTCTTGAGGATTGCACTTCTATAAGTATGTTGTTATCTGTCATAGTGATTGTGCGAAATTTTTGCGAGTCCGTGGGAATGGTTCCCATTTTGAACTCGTCTTCTTCATGATCGCCACATCGGATCCCTTATCTGGTTAGAGAAAACTCACGTTCTGTGCTTTGTGTGGTTGTTTGGTAGCCTGATAGTGTTCGGATGGTAAACAGGATTGCTGGTGCGTAGGAGACATCAAAACGTGATATGAAATTTCCGCGAGTTTTGCGCGGTAATCATATAACTCCTCAACTCGCACTTTCGTTTGTAGCCAATTGACTCAGTTGGAAGGAATTTCGAAGTTTCTCTCAACAACTGAGATCTTCAGTCACGTTCGCGTAAACCGCTTCGTTGATGAGTTTTGCACGTGTTTCATGTCATCCACAGGGAGCGGGTGCTCTTCATTCAACTGCAACAAAGAGCCCTGAAAACCATTCAGAGTAGTTGATAGAATTTTAAAAAGTACCGTGGTTTCTCAAATTTACTGTTTCGGCAATGGTCAGACTACGGAAACTATTCGAATTGCTCAACAACAAGCCATCAAAGCAAATGCGTTTCTGTAAAATGGTCTACATCATCAGAACCGAACATTATGGTTAAAAAGCGAAATGACAACCAAAACAAACGTCTCATATTCCTCTAAAACCGGTAGCTTATAGCTTGCTGTATTCAACACTGGGGTCCCCTCTGATTAACCACAATGCATGTCGGCTACAGACTATACAGTAGATTTACCGATAGGTGGGAAGCGAATATGTCGGTGTTCATTTGACACTACATGGTTGCAGTTCGAAAGTGAGAATCAGAAAAAATGAACTAGTGGTGGAAAACCTGAGCCACAGTCTATCAGGCATATTACGAGCATAGTTCGGCATGCAGGTAAGGGCACCTGACTAACAACAACGGTGTGAAGGCAAGGATATCTTCATAAGGATCCCGATAGCTAAGTTGTCTTGATGGCTGGACTGGATCTCCCGAACATATGCGTCAGGTCTGCGCCTGGATTCATTCAACGGTGAGACTAGTACTCGTTGTGAGCTAAGTAATTAAGTAAGTGGGTGATACAAAAATTACTTGTTTCGAAAGGCCACACTGGAAGGTATATGCTTCAACACCACCTTGGACACAAACACTCATTTCCACAAAACAATAATTCCGGGACGTCACGGTTGACACTGACAAATCCATTTGTGGAAAACAGTTTTCATGTCAACGTGCATTCCAGTATACTTTCCAGTATTTTATACCAATTACTTCTATACCTAAGTAAGTGTCTCCGCCTGACTATTAAGGAACAATGTAATGTGATCTTTCGTCTTCAGTACAGTAATACAGAAGCTGATAGATTGTTACAGATTAGAAACAACTGGAGGCCGAATGTTTGTATATCATAAGGACAATGTTGTGGTTTCAACGAGTTACCTTCAATGGGCCGGATGGAAATATAGTTCTAGATGGCTGGTGAGGACGCTGAGGATCCCGCATTCTAAAGATAAGTATTATTAGTGTTAACACGAGGTGATGATTAAAAGGTACTCGAAATGCAAGTAGGAATTATTAGAAGGCTGGATCGTCAATAATTAGATAGTTGCATAACGACGCATCAGTTGCCTTGTGTGAAATACGTCCGTACGATAAAGTGACGTAGTAAGCTTCAAGCTTGTTTGAAATCCTGTGAATACAGTTGCAGCCATCTGGATAAATCAAGGAATGCTCGAAGTGAAAGGCCTAGTTTGGACTGACATGTGAATGTGACTGGAATTTTTGTTCAAGTGCGGTATGAAGAGATATTGGTTTTGGTGTTCCTCAAAAAACTGAATGCGGTTGGTGGTGTGCATTGAGTTGCATTCACCGTGATACCATTCATGGCAAAACCTTACCAAAAACTAACCGAGGTAATATGTGGATGATACTGACATCAGCGTTGCTGACACATCTGCAATCGCTGACTGTGGTGCCTTTATAATTCACAATTTCTCGTGGCGTATGAGGCTTAAAAGTATCAACATCTAGCCTCGTTAAAGTAAAGAATTCAATATGACGAAGGGGTAATTAGCCCGGATATATACACTTCAGTTAGCGAATATGCGTGAGCAAGTACACTAGAGCTGTGGTAATGAGTGTGATATGCCAGTTCGGGTGAGTGAACAGCTCGCTGTTAGTTTCCGGTGAGGTCATTGCAGTCATATGGATACTGTGTTGGGTACATTTTCGTTTATACGACCGGTCTGGATATAGCACTGAAAGAATAATCGTTATCCACTTTGTGACCCTCCACCATGCCTTTTCAATAGGATATATGTTCTTCGTGTTATAAGGGAGCTAAGTCTGGAATAGTTAGTTTAAGCCGATAACGAATCAGTGATTTTAACATAATTGAAAAATAACGATTGACCTGAGTAACCCGAGCACCTGATACAATTTCCTGATCATTGATGCACACCTGGAAGATAGGTCCTGGTCGTTCTAACCAACAGCTCTCTGGTCACGTTCACGGATGGTAACTCACCGTTTTTCGCCTATAAAACAGCACTTAGAGATACAGTAGTCGACATTTAGTCACACTGAATGCGAGGGGTTGTCCGTAGCCTTACAGTTTAAAACTTTCAAATCTCACAGTAGCTTCTTACTCTTGGGATTTCCAACACTAACAAAACAAAAAGCATGTGTCCTGATATGGAACACTATAAACGCGGACGTTGGTCAGTCAGTATTCAATTCTGGCAGTATGGGGACTGTCTTGGAGATAAACGACGAGCCACAGCAGCAATGGACCAGCCGTATCGTACATACGCGTTGTTATGAACAACAGTTAGTTGTCTAGCTACCCTTTGAAAGCTTGCAAAAATTCCGAAAGTCAACAACAAACGATTCACTTGCGTCAACCGTCTCTGACCAATCTTCTCGGATCGTCCGTTTGTTCGCAACACTGAAAAATCCCTCTGTTCTTCAACCCGACAACGCAAACAGAATCAAACATACGCACAACTACTGATGAGTAGTCAGGGATTTGGTTACTTTCAAGTTGAACATCACTCACATTTGATCGCAGCCTTCGCATTCAGATAGACTTTCCAGCCAGCCTCTTTCGAAAAGAAGCACTAGACTCGAGTTTCGCTCTTGTTAGAGCTCGTCAGTAGTGCATATCCTTGACCTGTGTATTAGTCAACAGTAAAACACTCGACCTGTAGATAACGGACTAATCATGACCAACTCTTCTGAAGCTGGGTAAGAATATACCTGTTCCAGGCATTGAAAAAGTTAAGCCATTCACATGGGTGTTTGGACAATCCAACCGCATAGCATCGTTCTTTATGCTAGACTAGAAATGAGACAAGGATACAAGAGCTTATTGTCACAGAGCGTTGGCGGTCCTTGAGAAACAATATGTTGTATTAATTTGACTATTTAAACACACCTATAATACTGGCACTCAGTGCACGTGTTGAATCAGTTGGGCTATCGTCAAACGTAATAATGTGTTGGTTGCCGGCATCAATTAGTTCACTTTTTACTCTATCCACTTTTGCACCTCCGGAATTCACGTAGTGTGATATCTTTCACATCAGTATACTGGTTTGCACGGTTAAACTATAAGGCTGTAAACAATATCTGTAGCTGGATGTCAAGCATACCCCTAGCTGATTTAGGCTTTGATCATAGTGCATTAGGATCGGGCCCCACATTTGGCAGTTAATTCCACACCATTGTTGTTATGTTTTGTGATAAAAGTGCGGACGTTTGGTTTCACGCTCACTGAACTACATCGTGAACGTCTCAGTAGACGTCTCGTTCTCAGCACAACTGAAAATATCTGTCATTTCTATACTTGATTAACTGAAAAAAAGAGAAGAAATCATTTATGCGTGACAGATAGTAGATAGAATAGCCACCACCGTCAGTCTGTTATAGTATGTGGCCGTGAATTTAGGGTACCCACACAGATAATGTCACTTCAGATATTGATCAGTTAACTCCATGTACGCTACTCCGGCTGAGCTACAGACGCGAAGGTCGGACATGAGCAGGACAACTTGTGCTTCAAACAAGTTTATGCTTGTACTGTGCCTGACCCGTACGGTGGTGAGTGGAAAGGGCGCGTACATGTTTTTAGTATGCTGAAGTGACGAAGACCACGCTGGTGATCAAAACAGGTAAGATTAACTTACTCAAATGAACAAGACTGGGGTGGCAAATTTGAAAAATTAAATAGTACTCTAAAAAAACTACCAACATACTGATCGTCCTCTAAGTGTGAACCCGGGACACAAAACCTTGAATATAAACTAACGGACAGGCTTTCTAACCGAGTTGGGTGGGCCAACAGTCTCAGCACAACGCCATAATCACGGCTAACCTAGCCGCTACGGGAATACAAGTGCGTTTGCACTCTAGTCGTGCGGCCCCATCGTCCTAGTTTTGGCCACCACGGTCTACGATCCGTTACACCTGACTCTTCACACACATCTCTATAAGCGCTTTAGCGCAACACTGGACTAGGAACCAGTAAGCATCGAACACACTAAAAATGCGATAATTTCCTAATGGATCGTGTCATCGCGATAATTTTTTCCCTTAAAGAATGAATAATAAAACGGTGCGCTTGGAAAAGAAACAGATTCACAAATTATGAATAGATTAGTAAAAAATGAACAAATTTCCGATATAACCTTAAGCACATCATGCTGTATTTTTAAATTTACCGCGCCATACGTGGGTTCTGGTGGGAAGTGTTATAGCCATACAACCACATTAGTAAGCGTAGCTTAGCATGTCTCAGTTTTGTGACCGTGACGTTCCACTTCCTGTCAACATGTCTTGTTTGACTATTTTTACCTATAATTAAGACAACTTGTTGCGTTATCGTGTGGTCAGTTCGCTTGAGAATATTGTCCACCTTGGGATGCTTTGGCTTCTAGAAACCTTCGTTGTCTTGAAAAATACTTTGGGCAAATTAGACTGAACCGGATATCACGCTGAAACCAGATCACACTGATGGACCGCGACTAACAAGACATTGTATAGTTTTAAGAAAACAACTACCGACTGAGACCATTTTATAAATGAACCATACGTAGCTAGTGGATAATAGTGGATACCATTAACTAGAACTGACCACATCTTCTTGATGTACGGTTGTCGGTGCCATTACAGCATTATCCGATACCATTTGCACGTTCCATGCAAAAATCATTCGATCTCCATTCCTAACCGCTTTTTTGTATGTTACGTCTGGTTAACGCGTATCTGTGTCTAGTGACTTAATGCGTCGTGCGCTAAAGTAACTAATCTATAACGTTCCACCACATACGAATCAAAACGGTACCTTAATGAGACAGTGAACTGTAGTATGGTTGTTCAGATTCCAATTTTCATTTGGAGTCAATAGAGTCTACTAAGTTTACGGGTCTGTTAATTACCTCTAAAGATGTGCTGTTCTACTGACGGGTTTACAGTTCTGTCATACAATGATACATATTAAAACAAATCATTTGGTTACATATACCATGAATTCACAAGTGATGTTCGAATAGTAGGAAAAAGATTGGAAAGTGTTGAGTATGGGACTTACATATGTAGTGCCAACTCAGTGGCCACGTCTGACCATTCTCTGATTGGCCATCACTGACCTCGACCATTGGCTACATTTTTGGGGTGTTTGATCGTCTGTACACGTTCTGATTTCCTGCTCACTCTACGGGCTTTTTGGATTTACAGCTGCGGTATCATGTCGTCGATTACTAAGTCTTAATATTTAGCGACGTAAAGAAATGCCTATGATTTTTACGCTTTTCTGCATATCTTGAGTGTACGGCATGTGCAACGTTGTCTTCATTTTCATGGAATCAACCGTAACGGACATTTCTGGATTATTTTGAATTATTACTTGTGTTGCAACAAAATTCCTTTCTTTCGGAGACTTACGACGTAACATTACTACGGCCGTTCATAGAAGAGGAGGTTCAACGGCAATTTGATGCATTACGCATTGACCGTAAGGGGCGCGCTGGATATGCTGAGTGAGTTATAGGTAAAACTTCATCATACACTGCAAAATATTGCTTCACGAAGTTGTATAAAGCTCCAGATGAGAGTGTGAATGATCTTATTGCCTGCATTTAACAAACTATGCCTGATTACTGTTACAACGAGATTCCTTCTATTAAACTTGAAGATGAATTGGGCGTACAGTGTTTGACAGTGAGTATCCAGAGTAAACAAATACATGGAGGATCATCGCAGGAAGATGAATCCACGTTAACCTGGGAGAAAGCTTGCGCGTCTGTTCGACAGCGGGACAACATTACTGAACAGTTAACTATGTTTACGTTAAGGACGAACATGGATGTTGATCAGGTTGTTGTCAGATTAATTGATGGATCATTGAAAACCCCGAACACATTATTTACGTGCTACCGAGGCGATGACCAACACTCTTTGGCCAACGAGCGCCATCACAAACAGACAGTTTGTCACGCATTCGGAAAAATTGGATATTTGGAGCGATTATTTCGTACAAGAGCCTACTTACAACCAAAGTCATATCGTCATTAGAACCAGTATGATCCGTCGACGGTGCCACTGAAAGCGACCTCGCGTTTAAATCCGTTCGGAGTGTTATGACTGGCAGCTATTATCGACCTCCACTCTATTCCGTTTGACTGGTAGTCGAGAGACAACCCTACCGTATGGCTACTGATACCACCACAATAAACGCTGCAAAAACTTGCAAAACTTTCGGTCTGCCAATCGACTTTGCGCGCGTACACTGGTAGCCGATTCCGGTACTGGAAAAGTATACTGTCCGCGTCGATTATGGCTTGGAAAAGTGAACTTTACCAGTGTACGTAGTGGCTCAGGATTGTCCTAATTTACTCGGACGAGGTTGAAGTAAATGTACTTTAGGTAGGTTAGATACCGTAAAAACCGTTGCAGGATAGCCGAAACTTAATGGTATTCTGTCCAACTACTCCGGAGTGTACGAAGATAAGCGTGGCTAACCAACTGGATTCCAGACCAACATTAAACTAGTTGCTATTTTCAAACTTCGTTTCTTCAAAGCGCAAAACTTGTGCTGTTTCATAAAATTAAAAGTCGAAGAGGAGTTGATTCATCTACCGAAGGAAGGTACAACTATTCTTATACAACATTGTGAATGGGGAACCCAAGTCGTTCCTGTTATAAAACCAGATGGATTGATGTGAATTTGTAGTGATTATAAATTAATCGTGAACCGTTTCTTCGTACCAGAAGAATACCCTTTGCCTCACATAGAACACTTGTATGCTACATTCGCCGGTTGCGAAAGATTCACGAAAATTGATCTCAGTCAAGGTTACCCCGTGCTTGCACCACGACTATTATGCACATAGGTATTTTTCAGTATACACGATTATCTTTCGGTATCAAATCGGCCCTGGGAGTTTTTCGAAGGACTATAGACAATCTGGTAAAAGATGTTCGTTTCACTTGTTGGTATTTAGATAACATTCTCGTTGATGGGCCTACAACATCCAAACATTTGCGCATATTGGCCGTGGTGCCTGATATTTTACGGCAAATCGGATTAAAGCAGAAAAGATCGAAAGATGAGTTCTTCACCTACTCTGTTCGTTATCTCGGAAGCCGACCCAATATAATTAGCTTGCGCATGCTAGGTGATAGACTGCAACTCATCCTTAATGCATAGGAGCTTAGAAATGACACCGATCTCCATTCATTTTTTAAAAATGTTGTCAAATTACCACCGTTTCCGGCGTCATTCTTCCACAATGGTTTTTCCATTGTCTGTCTTGTCACACAAAAATACACCCTAGGCTTGGTGCTTGATACAGCGCCATGCGTTTGTCGGTACAAAAAAGCGGATGAGCACTTCTTCATTCCTCGTCCATTACAATCCACATTAAACCACTAATGATATGAGCCAAGAACGCAGATAGCACAGGGATTGCTCATAGCGAAAATCAACACTGGGGTTATGTGTTTCTACGCAACCTTAGACAGAAACCCTCATTGGTACATAATAATAATCCCGGGATATCGCTGTTCCCAATGCCACGTTCACGAATGGATACACCAGTTTCTTGTCGATATGCATTCCAACATTCTTTGAAGTATTTTGCCCTGGTTACTACAATACCTAAATACCTGCCTCTGCCTGACTACTGAGGAGTAGTATATTGTGATAGCTCAACTTCACTACACTAATATTACAGTGTGATGCGTCCCCATAGGTCGATGCAGTAATTTGTCATTAAGTATAAAGACTGTTCTGCCAAACCGACTGTCTTTGCCTGACGAACTTTGCAACTATCTGATAATGAGGTCTTGACTATAAGTTTCGAGGCCTAACGGTATCATTAATATTTCTGCGGATAATACTGTTCTGCCAAACCGACTGTCTTTGCCTGACGAACTTTGCAACTATCTGATAATGAGGTCTTGACTATAAGTTTCGAGGCCCGACAGTTTGTTTTGCAGTCCTGTTTTTCACACATACCCGTCACACTGCTATTTACACGTTATGTATGTATTTTTACTGGCGTTATTGACCTTCTGATCGTAGTTAACTTTTGCGGCGATAGTAAGCCACCACGGACGTATTTGGCCGAAATCCTCACCTATCAGCGTGGGACACATTTAATCAACTTTGAGACGACTCTTCTTAATGAGTACCAACCAAAACAACTTGAATACCTCTGTTTACCCGTCACCTAGAAAAACTGTAGCAAAACAGAACATTTCGCAAACTACTCACGTTGGAATTAACGAACCTTCATAAAACTGATGTTATCTACTCGGTCGTCCACTGTGATTACGCGCTCAATCGTTTGGTCCAAAACCGAGAAAGAGAAAAGAGTGGTAACACCGTTAACTTGAAAAAAACGAATTAGAATTAGGTCACAGAAGCTCTGACTATATAGGGCGAAACGATTGCCACACGTGGTCGATATGGCGCACAGCAAATCAGACAGGACGACCATATATGGCAATCAGGACGTTAAAACAAATAACGTTACAGGAGAGATCAGAAAGCAGACACGAAAAAACAGTCCATATAGCGTACAGGCATTCGACCGCACAGCTACAAACTGATTGACTGCGTGGAACAATACCACTGTCCACCACCATACGACTCGAAACTAAGTCGAATCGATCGGTTTGACCTGATGCGTCTTGGCTGCTTCATTGGGAGATGCACCTTCCTAACACTATCTCAGACCAAAACCAAAATCTGCCAATCACATCTAAATAATACCTGCGCATCTTTCATTACCTTATCGGTCCATTTTTTGATACCGTAAGTACCGATCAACTTTTTTGTCACTGCTGGATGATCTGAGACTCAGGAGTGAAGTGGAATGTAGATGCTGAAACTATTTAACTTCACATGGCCCTAGTATGGACAGTGGTATCGGGGATAATACTCATGCTACTCTAGTCGTTATTCATGGTATCGCTGCTCTTAGTCTGCAGACAAAAAAATTTCTTTAGGCTGTCAATAATGTTCAACCCTTTAGCAGTTTGTTCTCCGATTCGTACTGAATAGCTGTCACCAAGTGCCAAGGAAATCGGTCAAAAGTGGTGAGATTCCGAATAATGACCGTTTCCGAGGCCATCAGTATCCGATTCCACAACCCTGACCTCTGCGCACAGAAGAATTTCGTGCGGACACTTCAATCTCCCATGGCCCACAATTAATGAAACTGACTAGTTACAACAATAATTGCATACATATTAACAAACACACGGATCACAAAATCTATTGATAGATTTTTTTTACTCACCCTGGTTTGTAACCAGCACGATGAACAAACACATCTTATTCACTAATTTTGGGGTTTCTTTAACCGTTCCCTAATAATCAAAGTGTCAACAGGGCACATTAATATGTGGTAGAGCAACATGGGTTACTAATGAAGCAACAAATCTGGGTAAATGTCATACGTCCCTCCGCGTTAGATCAACAGGAGTAAATAAGAACCACGTCACAGTTCACAAACGGTACAGTAAAACTGTAAACACAGTATGGCGTACACAGTTTCCACGAGGAAACTGTCGGTTTTTCAGTCAATTTCTCACTCATTTGTAAATCTGTTTCGTTTACGGATGCAGCTTTTCACTGTCCATATTTTGGGGAAAGAATGAGTGTGCTAGCAAGATCTGTAAGAGAACTACCATATTTTCACTTTTTCCATTTGCACTCTGAGTTACCTTTCCAATGCCGAGAGGTTTGTCAACAGCCGGGTAATATAAAGTGTGGATCGCGGTGACGACAAAATTAGGGTGATAAGATGGAGAGATTCGACAATAAATATGCGTACTCCTTTGTGTCCGTGAGCACAACCTTGTTTACAGCGGTGTGTTGGGGCTGTTCGCTAACCCGACCACTCATTATCATGTTCATTTTCTGATATGGTTCTTAGCTATTAACACTGACGCAAAAATACGCAGATTGTGTTACGGGACTCACGGTTGCCTCCCAAATCGCATGGCAACTCAACGAAGCGGAGTAAAAGATGCCTTTATCTGTACACAGCGGACCAGATACAATTTCGGATCGTTTACCTTCCGCAGAATTGATGTTACAGTCACTTTTTAACCCATCAGTATCACTGATGTTGCATTACGAAATATGTCAGTAATTACGCGGGGGTCAGGGGACATGTTCAACGGACCGATTTTTCAAGCGTCTACGTGAGCTGGCCAACATAAACTTTAATGGCTTCATGCCAGCTCAGCACAAACGTACTCTGACTCGCGATTTATCTCACTGTATCAAGATAATACAACCTCTCGGACACCTTACACAATGAAATACAGCATTTGCCATCGATGGTGAAAATAAGTGGCTATTCCCGTGCACTCATCCAGCAGTACAGCTAACCTGCTCAAGATGCACCAGTAAATCTAACCGTCCTTAAACGTAGCCTAGTGTTACAAGTAACTGACGAAGACGGGGATGTGATGGAACAAGTCAGTCGTTGACTTCGATCAGCGTTCAGCCAAACAATCTACGCAGCCCCATCATGTTGCCACATTCAACCAGGTGGATATCAGTCTCTTCATGGGGAAGTTCATTGTCTGCGTACGTCAGATATCTCACTGTATTTGCCAGTTTAAATGTGGGTGCCAGACCACATAACCGGGTGATTGCTAAATCGGGCACTTGAGCCCGTTTCAACATGGGTTGCATGTGACGGGAAGCCGGTCCTGGCAACTTGGGTCGCGCAATATGTGCGGCTCAAACCAGCAGTATCCTTAATCGCACGTCACTTGTTGACCACCTGACCATAATGACCATTCATTTCGAAAATTGATTTCGTGATCAACAATGGGCGACTGATTCAATACTGATCCTTCCTGTATCATGCATTATTGATGTAATCAGTTCCAGATGATGATGTTGATTGTCAACTGCACATCTTATGGAAGATACTGATTGTTATTTTCCGCATCTACCAACAATCAAAGTTGTTTACTGATTATCTGCGGTGGTGAATCTTTCAGGTATGATGCTGTTTTTCCAACTGAAAAGCACAGAAAGTGAAGATAGCGAGTTCTGTCTTGCAACAGTGCCTGTTGAAACCATCCTCATTTTTCACATGCTTAAGTACGATATTCTCACATGGAGGTAAGCATGAATCCAATACAAGTGATCAAGACCTACGAATGAGGCGACATTTCAAAAGTGAATGTAGAATGGATCAACCTACACGTTAAGCAACCACATGCTTGTGTATCAGAATAAACAAGCTCACAGTACAGAGTTCGGACTCATCGCAAACATAGTGGGTGCCCTCAGAAACACGAAGACGCTGCAACACGTATTTCTGTGCCATCAACCCGAAAAATCATGTCATTAATTTCCTCTCAGAGCCGAATACCAGTTCAGGGCCTACTCATACAGGCGGTAGTGAACGTGTGGTGAGAATAGCAAATTAAATCGTGTTTTAGTTATGACAAATTGTTCACAACTATAATGAGGTTCCGCACCGATGACACTACAGTGTGCATCCCCTGACTGACTGTGAGCAACACTATCCATAGGGTGGGCGAACGGAGTTTCATGGTGGGCTAACGACAGTACCTTCGCATATGGTGGTCACACCAATATGTACTAAAAGTCCATCAGACAACCAACACTATCCCAGCAGTTCTTTTTGCGTATCGTTGGTCTATTGCTGACGTATGCCGTAGCTGGTAGGCCAACTTGGTGTCACTACAGCTGATACGTTGCGGATGCCATGCCGAAAGATGACGGCTGCGCGACCGATGGTAGAATCACGTGACAGGCATGTGCTCAGCCCGACCGAGTGGCCTATGGATGCCAACGCGCACCAGACATCGGTGGCAAAGCCAGGGTGAATCGTGGCTGAGCAATTCTCTCCCATCCGTCCCTTTGATCTGCCGCTGGTACCAGGGTGGAACAACGCGGGCTGTGGTGCCACTAAAAATGTAATTGGTCAGAATAGGCATTTCGCCATTCTGAAAGGAAAATAGATTGAGTGTGCCGTAGTCTCCGAGTTGACAGTTTAACACCACAATGACCTTATTTCGTCAGTATAAGTACCGAAATTTTGAGTTCTAAAGGTTACTGGAAAAAAGTGAAAGTTGAAGAATAAAAGTCAAATTAGCCACTTGGTAGTTGTAGCGTTAAATTGGACGAAAGGTGACAAGTGCAAAAAGTGACAATGAACGTTCAAGGATTGAGACCAAAACTGTGATTACTTTCCTTTTACGTTGATGTTTTAGCCTGGCTCACCAACTGTTTGGATTCGGAGAGCTAAGTTGGCTAGGATGTCGGTCTACACATGCACACAAGCTATGTCTGGCTATAAAATCAAAAAGCGAGGTGTTGTGATATCTACCCTATGGTATTCCACTACACACGAACCAAAAACGTTACCATAATGAGAACGTATTTAACAGTGTGGTTGCTCATATTCTATATTTTAGTCGGAGCAGAGTGAGTACACCCAGTATAACAATGTGTGAATTCAACATTACCATCAACATAGACAACAATACATCAATAGTTCTCGCTGATGCTTAACTGTCAACAAAGAACTAATAAAAAAAACAAGCACTGAATAGGATGAGAAACAAAAGGGGAGGGGGATTAACTACTGAAAATAGCTACGTCTATATTCGAACATTCAGCATCAGGATGCCTACACCTTACAAACAAACAAGGAGTCATCAGCAAGATAGCTCGCTCACGGCTTTCATTACCCAGCGTCATTAGGTGCATTTACTTCACAGATAACTCGACCATTCACGCCACTGAGCTCGATTAGCCGCCATCTCACCTAACATCTCAAGTCACCGATTCTGTGAGTCGTGATGGCCCCAGCCCGGGAGTCGAACCCGACCTACAGTGGCTAACTCTCTGGTGAACGGTTTCATTTCTCCAATCCAGGTCATCATCTGTTCACCTTACATTTTACCCAGTCTACCGTAGCATCGGCAGAGTGATCGGTGTGGCAGAGGA
>LOND01000902.1:53288-68214 GCA_014220965.1 Paragonimus kellicotti | reverse complement strand
AACTTATGAAGACCACTCACGAAAAACAAGTAACGGAGTACACCGATCGCGGCTGGTGCCACCGACGCAGTCGGGGCTAGGAGACTGAATGCTCCAGTGACTGATGTACACTAGCACAATAGGTGCATTAAGTCACAATTCTGTTCATTTTGTCTGCACAACGATAGACCAAAAATCTGAATCATACAGGTCAGTACGCAGACGGCTAACAAACGTCGTGATCGGAGTCGCCATGATGAACTCTCCGGACGGTAAAGCATCTACTAATCAACCCTGCGCGGTAAATAGATGAAAAACCTGCGGTGACCAAGAAAGTCCAATTATCCAAATAATCAAAATAGAAAGAGACATGCGGTGGAGTATCGACATTTTGCTTAATCTTTTCAGACTTCAAACCCAACAAGTGACAAAGACATGGCATGCAACGACCTTTCATGAAAAAGAGAATCCCTATCTACAACTGCGTCACCGTCTTTGAGAGCACTAGTGAGTTTTTTTTAGCCACGAATAACAACCAGACGAGCAATTGAAGATGCACTTCTCTGTCAGACATCCCAGCCCCCGAATGTCCCACTGTTTCTCAGTTCCGACCTGTCCGTATAGTTGTATCATATTAAAATGCCCTCAAAAGTCCTACCAACAAAACTATCACTCCAGGAACGTCCCTGCTTTAACAGAGGTCCCGATAGCCATCCAACTGAACTCTCATATGCCCCGCGCACTCTTTTAAGAAGGACTCGTCACCTAAACCTTTTTTCCGTAGCAGCCAGTTCCAAGTCCCAGACATCGGCAACTACAAAAACAACAGGAGACGTAAGGGTCTTGAGAAGCGGAACTGAATATCTCCGGATTCCATCAAATAACGGACGGATTACAAGATCGTTGCTTTATTCCGAAGCGCAGCTGTGCACGTCGGCCTGATTACAATCAGTCTCTGCATTCCACACCAACCACCTCTGTCGCCATTCACGCACAAAGTTGCATCCTATGCCTAGAAGGCTGGGAAGCGGACACGCCAGGCGCTCCACCAAATGACCCTACATTCGCACCATTCTGATCAACAGGAGCCGTAGAAAAAGACGGCGTGACGTGCCACCTGTTTCGATAGAGGGCCGAACTTCAATTCTTACTCCAAAACCGAGTAAAGGAATGTCTACGCTCAGTAAGTGTCAAATCTTCATCAAATATCGTGCATTTAATTTAGTTTTAGGAAGTAATCCGACTTAGCACACAATGACCTTGTAATAAATAAAATAACCATAAAATAACTCATACAACCGATTCCAGTTTGAAACAGGTCCACGAGGTACACATGGTGGTATCTACCTCTTATCTTGACATGTGCATTTTTAATTGATCAATCGGTTGAACATATGAGATACTTCAGTTTACACTTAATCGAGCGGGTGGTAGTCCAACGATGTCGTAAGAATGCTTCCTTATATATACACACAAGGATAAATACGTAACTATCAGTCTGTGGACGTCCGGAATGTTTTAACGCATCCCGCATGGAACAAAACGCTGAGCACATGCTCAACAAAAGTAAATCAAGTTTGTGAAAAAAACTTGTTGGTCCCTATAGTATAGTAGAGAATTTCAAAGAGAAGAGTTAGGCCACTCAAACGACGAGTCACTGGGTGTGTGTGATTAGTGGTTTGGAGAGTCCGCTCACAGTTAGGTCACAGAAGTCGAGGTTGACGTCAGTGGTGTGACCTTTGGCCACGGCAACTGCAAGGTTTGTACAAACTTCTTTTGAGAACAAACAGCCGGATTGCGTAATCAAATAACAATCGATTCCGCGGTGACTAGCATTCAGTGTCTGACTGAGCTGTAAATGGTTTTGATCAAACCGGTCCCGAGCCAGGCAGGATGGTGTTCTTTAATTCGTTTGGACAAAAGCCTAGTCGTCCGACCTACATATTCCTTTGTACAACAACAGAAGAAGGAATACACAAACATGGATTGGTCGGGGACAGGCACTTCATCTTTCAGACTCAAAGTATTCAGGGGAGAAGCAATGAACCAGTTCCGTAATGTTGCCGCCAGTAATGTACGTTTAAATGTCCGATACGGTCGACGGTTCCATCTTTCTGTCACTATAGTACTCTTGAATGGTAGACGGATGAAGATGGCTTTCTCTTACACCGTGGCAACCGGATCACGTGAATTTATAGCGATTATATTCCGGGTCATAAAGCGGTTTGAACAGCCATTTTATTTTAGCACATTAGCGATTATTTTCAACTCTCGTTCTACTGTGCCTATAGCGCAGATCTTTCTGGCTCTATCGATAAGAGATCGGGCAAGATTACGCTTCTGGTTGAACGGCAAAAAACTACTAAAGTGTGTGTACTGCCAAGTCCACGTTGTCTTGCGATGAACCGAACGCTGCAAAGTTCCGACTGGTTATTTTTTCAAGCTTACACCTGGAAAATAAAACGTTTTATCCGACTCCGTTTCAAAAGTGAATGTGATAGAACGATTTGTCTGATTGAACATATTTAACTGCTTTGATTTGATGATGACTTGTCGAAAACACTTGTCCGTCACCGTTCTCTTCTATGACTCATTGGTTATTTTCATGAGAAGCTCAATTGACTCTAGTCGTCGCATACGCATACCAGGTGTGTCATAACTAGTATGGTTTGTTTCCAATGTGATGCTGTCAGAATCAAACTTCTGTTCAGAGCATAAGTTCGTCAGACTTGAACAAGAAAGGCGAATAGACACGAAAAACCATGCTCGCTGGACAGCACGGTCACCGTCAATGTCGTCACACACGGGAATTTGATAGGTCGGTGTTTTGTATCAGAAGCAGACAAAAATAAACACCACTTCCAGTAATGGTTTAGCTGCCTGTAGAAACAGGCACACAGAACGAATCAGTGCAAGTGAGGAACAGTCGAGATACTTTAACGGCAGTTATATGTTGGACATCCACCCGAGAGGAAAACTTTCCATTCGAAGTAAACTTTTTGGCTGGCCCATTTTGAAAGGAGAAGCAATGATCGTCGCATATTTGTTCACATTCTTTCTGAAATTACGTTCAATCTCACCTACTGGTATTTGTGCTTCCTCGTTAGTAGTATGTGCCAAGTTTTTACTGACTTTGATGTGCAGGATGGAAAATACCTAATTCACAGAAAATCACTTTGTTTAGTACCCAAGACTTTTACTGATTTACGTGACCGGTCCTGAGTCTTACAAACAATGCACATATACTTCAAGTAGCCGTAAGAGCCTCACGCCCGAAATCTGTTATTTGCAAAGTTGTATACCACGGAAAAACAGAGAGAACTTACAGGTAAGTGACTTCAAACATAGCGCAGGGATTTCACACATTTGCATATCGAACTGACTTAATCACTGACCTTCCACCTCTACATAAGTGAACAGCTTTTGGTTGCATGTTTAAGCCTGAGGTAGGTATTTTCAATTAGATCGTAGTTGCAGATATGAAGCGCGGTGGCTGATCAGGTTAACAATCAGGAATGACAAGGACGTGCACTGCGTCGAAACAACGGTAAAGGATGGGAGTGTAAATCACCAGTTACATTCGATACAAGTCAAATGGGATAGGAGGAAAGCAACTTATTATTTACGCTGAACGACACCCGCGTCACAGTATAGAATGCGACATGAGCCGAACTGGTTAGATTATTCTCTAAAACTCTTAACAAGAGGCGAGGAAAACGCAGGATACACTCTGACACACTCTTCGGGACAACAGGATTTCCCCATTCGGCAAGCGTGCGCGTGCTGCACCAATCGACAAGCTGTTCATGGAAAAATGCAAGACTCGGCACAGTAGTGATAAGTATAGAGAGGGATGATAGTGACCGTCTACTACAGTATGCCGTCTTTCGAAATAAGGTCGCTCCTCACAGAAGTAACCATGACAAATGAAAGCAATCAGTTTGGTGTAAGGGGAACTATCGTACAAAACACCAGTAATATCACCAATGAGAAACATGCATGTCATCGTCTTCTCAATGAGTACAGTTTAAATAGCATCTGAATTAGTGGCTTGCACAATTCGCGATAACTTTGTAATGGTTAAGCCGATCGCCAATCACACAGTAATACGTATGAGTCCCGATCATCGCGACTGCTCCTGTCTGTCGATTAGATAATGTTCAGATAATGTTCAGTTAGTATGTTACGTGGTAGCAAACGTCTTACAGTGAGAAAACCGGAAAGGAAATTGGTCTAAACTCAGTCTACCTCCGAGCGTTTGTTCAATTACTGTCTTGCGTATAACGATTCCTTGGTTGATTTGTGTCCCGTACGGACCAGAAGTGTAACCACCAGGGTAAAATACTCATCGGCTGCTTATGGGCGCAGATCGCTACATCAGTACCAAGAGAAAGGAGTCAATCAAAATCGGCCGCAACTCAAAAGTCAAGCGTGATGAATGCACCACATGAGAGCTGTACATCGTCTCCTGACTCAGTTCATCCAAAGGTTTCGCAGCAAAAGAGTACGGATATCAAAGCATTCATTAGTTGGTTGATGAGGCGAAAGCGTCAACTGTCATATAATTCGTAAGTCGCCCCCAGAACTGTCAGTATGCGGGCCACAAACCATCCGCAACGGGCAGTATTGGTCGGTAACGCAATGTGAGAACGTGGAGGTGTTGCGGAAGCGCGAGCACGGGCGCGTGTTCAAACATGTCGACCGGATTATCAAATCGGAACCGCCACGACAGGACAATCATCGAACCAACTGTGCTCACTCAAAACATACACAGTGTGTGCGTGCAAATAAGAGAGGAAGAGAACGGGGACAGTGGTGGACAGGCATGGCACAAAAATGCGCAGGAACAGAACTGCGACATACGCACACGGAGAGTGCACAGGCACACCTACGTATGGTACGTACGGGTATGTGTGAACCGCATTCCAAGAAAGTAAAGCTCGTGCGATGGATGAGCGACGGATGAATGGTTATGACTACACAGTGGGGCATACTTATCAGTGTGAAGGTCACCGTGTTAGCACCTGATTGTTAAACTCAAGTTCCATCAACACTGAGTGCACACCCGGTAACTTGCATGCAAAATAAGTTTATTTGACCAATTACAGGGCGACAGGAATCGTCGATACAACCAACTATGACAGCATCACCAGCAAAAGTGCATGAATTATTGTGAATTTCCGCTGGAAACAAACTGTTCAAGCAAGCTTCGGCATCAAAGTTTTCATGATCTAAACCCAAATCATGCAACCAGATCGTCGCCCTATGCATGACACGTAACACACGAGCTGAGCAAAATACGACGTGTTAAACATACGTAGAACGTGTTCGAATCGGCGGAGATCGTGAAACACCAATAACCATTGAGGTCAATAGCCGGCAGGGTCCGCCCATCTTAAAAACACACTAGCACACTTCGCCAACATCAATGGGGGAGTGCCATCAGACGCACTCAACGCTTTGGAGACGTTAGCAGTCAAATGTATCACCAAGTCAGCAACTTCTATGCAGGTTGACCTAGTTTAACGGGTACACAACAAGGTTACTTGTACAGCCGTATCACATACGCCGGTGCCATATGTGGCACAAGTTAGTATCTGTCTCTTGGGTTTGATGCAAGGTAGACGAATGAACCGATTATCTCTGACAGTCTTCAATTATTCCTGTACTGCTGAGGACGGGTGGGTATTCCTGTACGTCTTCCAAAAGGTGGTTAACCAGCATGCGTTCTACATAACCCCTGAAGAAGCGATCCCACTAGCTGTTCTGGCTGACTGAAGGCGTATTTACATTAATGTAAGCGGTCGAAAGCTAACAAACGAGGCTAGAAAAAGAGCTGATCAGCCCTAGGTCTTATTATCTAAAGTGAAGGCGCATACAACCTTGTGGTGATAATTCCTCTAAAAAGCAGATGAAAAAACAACCCCGTCCATCGTAGTACCAATTAGTCAGATGGATAGATCAGAATTCCTTGTATCTTGGTCGGTCTACGTAGCCCTCCGTTATGAGTTCGTAGACCTGTTGGAGATCCTCGATGCATAGATCCTATTGAAGGAGTATAGTAAGAGCTGACGAACACACTATAGATAACCAACTACCACAGTGACAGCGAAAGTGATAGAGTTACGCAGACCTTTTACAGACGGGTACCAACTTAAGGCATCCCGAACGATTAAGCCTCTTCAGAGGACCGACAGCACAGGGAAGTCAGCTCATGCGAATGATAACTATAAACTGATTTCGTAGGATTTCACCCGCGTTGTAGGTTCACTTTATAAATAATGACTCGACTAGCTAACGTTTCCGGATAAGTCCGGAATTCTGGAAAGCAGGTCAAACTCGCTATACAGACTTCGGGGGCTTGGGTGTGTGTCACAGGTAACAACTCACCGTTCGCGCGCCCTCCATTATTCACACGATCTGTGTTAGGTTGAAAGTAACAATCAGATGGTGAACGTATGACGTGGGTAAAGGAGGTGAAGGCTCGACTGTCAAGGCTTGGTACCTCGGGTTTTACAGTTTTCCGTCCCCCAAGAAGAGGTGCTGAACCGAGACCAGCGGTGCACCGTTATGCGAATTTATGCTATTTTCCATCCGTTTCAATTGTCTATTCGTTTGGCGTTTTGATCTAAAACACTGGAATAGGTTTTAGGGTGCAGTAAAATTTCCCGACTGTGATCAAGTTCCATCAACGGCCACTTTAGTTCGATATTTAATAGACTAGTCTGGAACGAAGATTGATAGTTACGCAGCAGAAAACTGGAGGACGTTGTGCAACAGAAGAAAACAATAAGCAACGAGCCGCGCTCAAATACGGGATGGAGGCAATTCGCTTCATTACGCGCAAACTTTGACCCAGAACGATATCCAACAGTACAGAAATAAACACAATTCCCGTCCTGAACACAATCGATTGCAAACAAGAGATTGAAGAAAGATGAAACTCAAGAAACTCAGAGGAGCGAAGGGATCTTAAACCATGAGGAGGTCATTATGGACGTGCGAATGAAAGGCTTTACTACCGGGCCATGGACACTAGCAATGGAGATCCGCTTATTTTCGGTCCGTCTATTCGTGTGTATGTCACCGAAATGGTTCCTGAAGAAACGAAGCCAGTCCATCATGATTCCCCTGGAGACGGTGCATATGCGTCCGCAGCCGCTGTGAAAGATTACACGTGTGTAAACAAGTCAAAGTGATAGGGTGCCACGTCGACGGCAAATTTGATTTGACTAAAGTTGCATTAGTGAGTTGCATGCTTCCGAAGAAGAGCGCCACATTGATGAGGGACGAAGGTCCAAGAAAAATTATTCGGTGCCGAAGGTGATAAACTGACTCACTGAAAGTGCAAACTGCATATCATACAGACCAGCCATATAATTTGACCGATTCAGCATGGTCTACATGTGTATTGGAGAAGAACTAAGTAAAGCAATGTCACCGGCATACTTAATCTTAGTCTACCTCCAGCTGGTCCAGTCTGACATCCTCACAATCTGTGATTCCTTCCAGAATATCGACCATCATAAATCTGAAAAAGGGGGAGAGAGAACACACTAATGCCGTACACCACTTAACATGGAGAACACCCGGGATAGCTGTCCATAAATGCGCATGTTGCGATCATAGCGGGCACACAACGACTTCAACTGACTGACATACATCATTGGAACTCCTCTGTGTTAGAGACGGTTCCACAGATCGTGTCGAGCACATGGATCAAAAGCAGCCTTTAGATCCAAAAATACCAGGACCGTTGCCTGAGAAAATGAGTGTCGATGCTCCATTATCTGTCGCAAATCGATGCACCTGAGACTAGACCGGACAACCTGCCTGTTCATCTCTTATATGGTCCCTCCCTATCAAAACCTGCTCCATTATGAGACCAGTGATAATGTTGAATGCAACAGAGACAAGACCAATACCTCCGTGGATATTACTTGATGTTACAGGACCATTTTTGAAAATGGTAATGTTTGTTAATAAACGCCAATCATGAGGCACCACATCAGACTCCCATATGAAACGGAGGAGTGTGGTCAGTTCAGACAACAATCCCTCACCGTTATCTCCGACAAGTGCTGAATAAGGGAGATCCGCACATGGAGTTCATATTATATTTTCAATGATTAAATTTCCAATGTCACTTCGACTGTCGACAAAGTATTGTCTGAAATGTCAAAACTAACCACGCAATCTCTAGCATCCACAGCTGGATGAGCTAGAACAGGCCAGTTGAATTGTTCCTCAAATTGGTCAACCCATTGTGTCAAGTTGGCGAGACATGCTGTAAATTCGTGAGTCATCTTTTTCACATATAGTCCTCCCGAACACCATGTCGACGACCAGTGCAACCACGAATCAGTGGAAACAGCACCCGGATACTCCCCGATGCAAATGCCTTAAAAACCTATTTGGTTCGCTTGGAGAAATGGGCTTCACGCAGATTGTTCATGGGTTTGCGTTTCAGTTCACGGTGTTCAGAGTCAGGTGGAATCAATCGACTTTTGTTCTGCTGTATCAGTAGAAATCCATCCTTATCATATCTGCATTGTTCCTTTGGAACAGACCTCTTTATCAAACGTTCGCATAGCTGTTAGGTTTTTTGCCCAGTGATCGTTTGGGTCACCCCACTGTTGTGACCCGGGTAGTTTAGCTGTCGGCACTGTTTGATAGGCGTATCGTGTACTCGCGTCGAACAATTTCCAGCTGCGTACTTTATACTTATGAGTATAGTCCTACAGTAAACGATTGAATAAAACGGGCACGAACAACGGCATGATCGGAGTCAAGATGATTGCTTTAAAATGGCCGAAAATCATAGCTGATGGCGATATGACCAATTTGCGATCATGGTTGAATTGCACAGGGTGGTCTCTATGTAACGCATTATCGTCGTCTGTGCTGAAATGCGATACTCGTTGAACGGAGTTCGTGATATGCGCATAATTGTAGCCATCGATCACGATTACCATGACGGTTGCGAATGGATACCGAAAATACCACTCAACTGGCTTCTCTTCTGGAATAAGATGACGGACACGTGCTTTCATATCATCAGTAAGCACGGTTATGTCCAAGTGCTAAATTTGTGCTCGGAAGATCAAGAAGCAGCGTAGAAGGTCTTCCAGACTGCATCCAAAATGTTGGCTGTTGAAGCATATGCAGATGCAACAAAAAACTTATTTCGAGTCTGTGTCGACATACTGTGACTGAAGTGCTAAGTCTGAGGGCCAATCGACAACCATTCACTAGGAGCCTCAGAGGGCAATACAATCCCCACTTCACCTGCTTGCGAGATTCGGCCTCATCGTCAAGATAGACCTCCCCCCCCCCTAAAAAAAAACGCTGACATACAGCATTATGTGAGGAGAAATTTGAATGAATGTTAATACTATGATAGTGAAGGCGCTTTACGGAGACACCACACTCAACCAGTTTCAGACTCGTGAGGATGCTAGCCGAAGCAGTCCACAGATTTAATTGTCAAGCATTAAAAGCGCCAATGATAACCAGTTGTCTTGGCATGAAAATAGAGTAGTTAGCAGCGAAGGAGGAAGAGGGTGAAAATGAATGGACTGGTCTGTTGGGATAACGATAACTTCTGATAGTTCGCGATCGTTTGTGCCGCGGAAGGGGTTGACTTGAGGGACCCCACCCCGAGTCTCTGACTCAAAAGTCTGACCTGCGAGACAACAGGATACAGGGTTTTCTTGGGGGACCCTACCCGGAGCCAATGACTCACTTGGCAGTGAGGGCTTGCCTAGCCCGAGGGCGCAGTGAATAAGACATTGATGTCTGATTCTGAGCACTGCTGCGCGCAGTGGATGTACTCAAAGCTACATCGGGCTTTTGGATGATACTGGATGTTTTTCGACCGTATTGGATAATACGCCGGCGGTCACGGTCAACCGTTGGGCGATCGGAGTGCTCTTTGTTTGAGGGTACCTTTTCTAACCCCCTTCTTCCTGATACGGAAGACAGCAGTGTCGCAACGATAGGTGATTCTGCTATATGCTCATAAGATCGTGCCTCACTACCTAAGCACTCCTACGCGGTCAGTAGTGCGACATACAATCCTATGAGTGTAACTGCTTTTCGTCTGGCTGCTCCCCTTTGGCCTGTCTGACAGGGTTGAACCTGGAAGGACCGGAGTCCTAGTCAGCATAGCCCGCCGGATCGAAACAGCACACAAGCCCGACCACCTCGTCAAGGTAGCAATATAGGTCAGGAATCTGTAGATATACAGCTGCACTGAGGTTTAGAAATTCTGAAATGAGAGAAAATCACAGGCGGACGTTCAATGAATACTACACTACACAGTAACAGGAGGTTTGTAAGGTACTTCTATGAATACCGCTTCGCTTTGGTATCACCCAGTCATCATTTTGTATACAATCATGTGCTGCGTCTTATTCCTTCGGGTTTACACCGGATACGTGGTGTGTGAGTGGAACCACAAGTGGTGCAGCGCAAGCCACTTGGGTTCGGTCCCTGTGATGGGCTAATCCGTTTCGGATGCCGCCAACCGTGAGTGTGTGTGTGTATATATATAAACCCCCTCCGTTTACCTGATTCGACACCATAACGCGGGAAAACTCACAGTTTAGAAAGCTGAATCCTTAGACGTACTCAGATCAGCAATGGTTAGTTAGTTCGAGCGTTACTGCTCAATTTTCGGTATCGATCTATTACGTGACCTCCAGCCACCGTTTTACTCGGTTCAGCACAGTCTCAACGAGTTAGGCGTGTCGACCATCAAACGTCCAAATTCAGTGACAATGGAATGTGTAAAACGGACTGGTTAATCACCGTTTAGTCGCAAATAATTGGATGGAAACGCATGTGTGTAGGATTCAGGGGAGGACGACACAACAATGGTAAGATGATGGTGAGTCATTTCATGTACAGGTTAATATCTGATCGACTGGAAAAAGTGAGCTGGTAATGTTAGATCACAGATTCACCATTTTGAACCACAAGGACTTACTGCAAAGAATAATTACCAGATTGAGTGAATATTTCAAAATAATCACGCTAAGGCTGGTAAAGCTCTGTAAGGGAGTTTGAGTCGTCTAAGAGCGAAAAACGGCTCTACTTGGCGCAAAATCTTATTGAGGATGTTCATTTCTGCCTGATTATGGCACTGAGAATATGGCGTGCAATTAATTTGGATTGGTGATAAACGAAGCCGGTTCGTGTGAAGGTTAATTGGTGAGAGAAGGAACGATATTCAGTAAAGGTCGTCTAGATCAGCGATACAGAGAGGCGAGCAAACGTGCACAAATGCGGCAAATTGACAGTGAGAGCCATGCCTTGCTCCATGTGAGGTCCGCATAGGTTAGATGATGCTTACTAACCAAGATAAATGGTGTTCAACAATGCAGAATATGCGTATGTGGTATGTGGGGATTGGGAACTAATCTACTCATTTTCTTGTCCAAGAGTGGGCTGTTCAACTGAAATAACTGAATATATTTGCCTGTCAACGCACCGGTCAGGTACAGCGCTCACGTGGACTCAACATACAGACCTTTTACCCTAGTCTACCTGATCGCATGAATCCAATCCCATAGAAGACGTTCTAAAGCAACTCGGTCGAACAGTTCGCAAGATTACAGAACTGCAGACGTTTCACAGCTGAGATTAGCGTTTGCGAGGACAGTGACAGCTTATGAAACCAGAACACATTGCGGGTGATTATCGATTGATCAAATATGAATATGCAAAGATGAAAATATTACTCTTCTCCATGAGAATTTATCTTGCACTGCCCAATATTCGTTCAGTCAGACAAGGTTGCCAGGGATATGCAGGCTGAAAAGAAATAAATACGCCAAACAATCCACATTTACAGAGAACGCCATCTGAATTACCGCATGTGTGTAAAAGTGCAACGCGTCGAAAACGAAACCCATGTACAACTATTCTTCATGTACGGTCAATGTGGGCTGAGCAATGCTGAGTGATCTTGTTCGCATTTTAGTCAAAGAATGTACGATTGTGCAAAAGTGACTCCTTGTAAGTGCACACAAAAGCTCCAGTTACAAATACCTGTTGATCTGCCATGTGTAACAGAAAAATTGCACGATAGTGTGTGCATAGTTAATGTATACGTACATCACAAGCGAATACAACGTCAAAATACCTCATATTGCAGCCTGGGCAGCCTACGCAGTTCTATGATCATTTCTAATACGCTACAGTCAAGTGCAGGACGGTATGGACCGGCTTAGCAAACCAATTTGTCATGAACAGAGCAAGATAAAGGTCACAAGACTGACGTAATAAAGAGGATCGTGCTAGTCACTCCCTGAACAAGTCCGGAAAAGACGGTAGAAACGAACATCAGTCAAACAATTCGCCCGTTCGATTGTCAAACAGACCTCTCAATCGCACGAGTTCGTTGTGACCATAGTGTATAGGTAATAATCTACATTCAAAGAAGTACTCAACCAGTCTCTTTAAAAAATAAATTATCGTATGCGCATGTATAATGTAGACCCTCACAAGGAAATCCTTCCATCGGACGGGTGCTTCTGTTCGATCAGGACGATGTCCACTTTGGATGAAGCGTTGCAGTTGGCAGAAAACTGCATATATTTTTCCAGTTAGATTACTCCTGTAAATGTGAAGCGTTTACTGGTTCGGCGCGTTCATTTTATCAAACGATTCACGGCGTAACGGTTGGTTTAAACTTGCACTCAGCGAATGTGTTAAAAAACCGTCCTATTGAGAGCGGCGCGATCCGCACTGTCAATCGACAAGTTGATCTAAAGTATAGTAATCTCGTACGAACAACTAAGGTGGAACTGGTTGATTTAAACAAAGAGGTCAAACGCTGGATAGTAAATAAAGCCAACAGATTATATCTCAACTTATGCATTACTAGTAGAGTGGCAATGGGCTGCGACAGCCGTGCCATGCATTTGGTTATCGAACAGAGCAAACCAGAATCACAGTGGACTGAGCGACACTAAGCAATTCCCACTTAGTAGAAAAACAATGCCTTTTTTATGGAGAACCAACCGTGCTTACAGTAACAATTGCTACTGGGTAACAAGCATGTAACGTTCTGACTGGCCCGTTCGTTGCTATGTTCTACTACTTTGACTCAAGCAATTCGGTCAGTTAAATCCGACGCACACTCAAATGATTTGTTTCAATCAACACCTACTAAAAAAAAATTCGATGATGTCGCCGATCACCGATCGTCCACAGTTCTATTTGCATCAGCTTGCATGTGAGCTCTGATGGGTTGAACGGTCAACGATCAAGAAATTGTTCCAGTCTAATCTCATCACAAGCCGGACCATACTGCAGCAGTAGGGCCGAAAGATTGCACCCAGACAAAGTGTACATTTCCATTTTGGCTAGTACAGTCATGTCCCAGTGGTTTACAACTAGTGTTCACTGATCTGGCTTGAGTAGAAAGTCTGTCTAGGTGGGTCCATGCTTTGAGAATCCAACGATTCTTTGTTTTCCTTTTTGCTTTGGTTTGCATCACCCTATTCGTAAGGAGCAGTAACGCAAAACTATTAAGACAACTCAGATTTGAAACAGTTGGTTCCTTTCATAAAACTGAACATAACATTGAGAAGACGGACATCGATAGATGGTAACATCTCGTGTTGCTTCTTCAGTACCAAATAATAAATAAGAATATATATACAAATATATATGAGACTAATGGGGTAGGGGTGGAGAAATAGGACAGTAAATGGGGTGAAGGACAACAGTGCAAAACTATTACACTCGTGGGAGTATATGCAAGCCTTAGACTCTCATGGATTTAATGGCTTTGCGTTGTTAACCTCAACCCCACTTGTTGTCTTATTTCTCCAACTCATTAAGTGGTACAAACATATATATAGTCCTGGTTTGTACTGAAGAGGCAATACAAAATGTTAGCACAAAACAGATGGACAAAAAAGTGGAAAAAGTGTTACGTGGACAAACTAATGATCAAAAATGTTTTGCCAATTACTATTCTTATGCGACTCTCGTTGACATCAGAGTATCACAAACGTCGTTCCTTATCGGTGATATAAATGACGTTTTTTATACGACCTAACTTGCGGAGGATTTGAAAAGGTTCAAGTTTGTGCCCGGAGTTTACGAGTTTCCAATGTGATGCTACTTTTGACTTTGCCTCGCCGTAAGTTGTTCATTCACTGGAGGCACTCAAAAATAAATTGAGCACTTCCACACACTGAAAGGTAAGTTGAACTGACTGAATAAATAGGTCACCGATCAGCTGCTGGGGCAAACCGCTTCGAGTTGAAATGACTTTGTAAGCGGCCGGTGTGGCGTTTTAAATGAGAGTTAATTGGGAAACCAAAAGATTGAAGCTTTGAAACTTTAATGAATGACAACGAGTAACAGGTTGCCTTAATGTACCGAAAATCTGAAAAGCAACAAGGCAGACGGATGAAAAGCAGACAGTACTGAAACAGTGGTTAATCAGAACGAACATAAATTTTATAAAGGGAATTTCAGAGTAAGTATCATGCTTGGAATGGACTCAAGGTAGTTGTGAAGATGAGCCCAGAATAGGTCTTCGAATGACACCTGTACAGTCTGATAGAATTCGTCACTGTGCACTGATGCCCAGTGATAAAAACCGATAACAAAATCAGATAAACGGGTTGAAAAAGTAACGAAATAAGAAAATACTAGTCATAGGAGGGAAAACCGTGGGAACTGTCGGGTGGAAGATATGAAGCCAGTTGATATGGATGGTCACGTGAAAACTGATTAGTCGAACCGCAAGTTCGATCACTTCGTCAGAGGCTCTTGCAGCTATGCAATATCGCAATTTTCAACCAGACCTGCAGTGAACAAACGTCTGAAGGCTAATCCACATTCGGTGTGACTATTGACCGGTGGAGAAACTACAGCTGCATTCCATAAACATACAAACGGGGTCAACAAACGTCCCTCCAAG